>JAQIYA010000058.1:0-34646 GCA_034699355.1 Microtritia minima | reverse complement strand
CTTAGAATTCAGTACTTATTCTATACCTTTATTATACATTGCATATATTAATTCTTATTTTTATCTTTATTTCCTAAAAATAATTAAATCAAGTTTAACTGATTTTGATATATTTTTGAATAGATAATAATTATACATTAAGAATTATATTATATTATGAAATGTTTATATGTTATATATGCAATAATTATTGTTACTTTAATTGATAAATATTTTATTTAAAACTAGTGAGAAAATAAAAGGTCGATACCATTTTTAAACATAAGTCAATAAATAATTTGTTATCCTAATTGAACTATTTTTTTATAATTATTTCTTCATAATGTTGGTTCACAGTTTTAAACAATATTAAATTTGTACCATTTTAAATTTAAAATTTCAGTGAATTGTTTGGTGTCTATGCCAGACACTGATGATGATAATGAAAGTGTTATCGAAACACTCGGTTGTCTGGCATAGACACCAAACAATTCACTGAAATTTAAAATTTAAAATGCTGTGAGCGATCAAAGTTTTACAATAATTTTATTTTCAGCTCTCTCTCTCTCTCTCTCTCTCTCTCTCTCTCTCTCTCTCTCTCTCTATGTTAAAAAGTTAAAATTGAAGTTTAAACTACAGCCAACCATTTAATTTAAATTTATATATTTTCTTTTATCATATTTGATCATTTTCTTAAAATCATATCAATATTTTAGACAAAGAATTGATTTCAAGAGATAATTAATTCTGTAAGGGCTTAAGATTTAACGAATAATAAATATCAATTTTCGTCATTAAATAACTCATAAAACTAATCTTAGTTTATAATTAATAAGTGATAATCACATTTTATTAGACTCTCAATCTAATAAGTATATTTTTGTTTTATTTAAAATGATAAATTTATACATAATATTCTATAAGTTATATTTTAAAATTTTTAAAAATAATATATATAAATATTTAACATATTTATTATTCAGTATAATTAGTTACAATTATAATAACTATAGATTTAATAATTATAATAACTAATAATTATAATTAGTTGCAAGTATAATAACTAGAGATTTAAACAACGACTTTAAAATGATAAATAGTGCTGAGACCATGCTAGTCTGGAGCACAGGATTTTTATAGGACAGACAGTTTCTATAGGATATCTAATATTAATATCAATAGATATTGGCCACTAATTTGATTAGCATTAGCGAGTTGCTAAAATCGAGGTCGTACTGTATTACAATATCTTGGTATGTGTATAATTATGTATACCCTAAAAAACTAGGATACCTCGCGGGTTATCTAAGGAAAAAAGTGAAAATTATAAAAAGTTTTGCTGTGCGGGTTATACATGGGATGCGTGCTATACATGGTATTTTATTCTAAATTATGATAAAATATTAAAAATTATTTCAAATTTATGAAAAAAAATTGTAATAATTTATTCAAATTCATCAAATTTAAAGTCTTTTAAACATTGAAAGCTTCAATTATGTCATTAAATTGCTGCAATGCATCACACAATAGCTTTATTCCATTACTAATATATCTAATTTATTTTTAAGCAATACATTTATTTCTTAGTATTAGGTGCGGGTTATACATGGGGTGCGGGGTAAATATGAAAATTTTTCCAAATTGTCTAATTATTAAAAATTGTAGAGGTTCGGGGTATACATGGGTGCGGGTTATCCCCGTGTTTTTAGGGTAAATCTAAATAATAGAATTGCATTACTTCAGAGATCATTTGATTCATTCAATTATAACTGTAGGCCTAATTAGTTCTTTTCATGAAATTGCATTTCAGATAGAGTTGAGGTTAACATTAGGGAGAATGGGAACAAATAATGCAAACAGACAATTGACCTTACAGTTCATTTGACGCTTCTATCAGTGCTCGCAATTGATAGCAACTCTCAATGAGAGCAAAGTTATTCTTCGCTGTGTGGCCAACATTGCAGAAATCGCATTGTGCTGTATCGCAATCAAGTGAAGCATTTTCACTTCATTTTACAAAAATAGTTCTCGATTCACATAAAATAATTTCTTTTTTGTAATTTCATATTATTTCGGATAAATAACATTAAATTGTTTGAAAGTTAACAGAGATTTTAACATTTTAACGAATTTATAGCAAATGTTTTTCATTGTTCTCTTTTACCTTTTATTAAATTTTATCTAAATATTTCATTTAATAATTGTAATAAGTGTTACATAGAGAGGTAGGAGTTGTGTAATGCTTTAAAATGCTGAACGTAGAAATTATGTTTACAGCAGTTACATATTTTGGAAACTCTCACGAATCATAGCAATGCCTTAATCGACAACATTCAATAAAAACTATGCCTGAAATGGCAGGCACTGCAGCGCTTTCTCGAGTAGCATATTATTCAACCGAAAATGTTATGATACCTTATATATAGCGTGACCTTTTGGAAGAAAAGTGTCAAATGAATGAAAACAAAAGCTTATCGTGTAAAATCGTACCAAACCTAACTTTGTAGGTGTATTTAGTTATTTGTGTCTTTTTAGGATTATAAGCTTTTGTTTACATTTCATTTACTATTCTTTTACACTTTTCTTCTAAAAAGTCACGCTATATTAGATTACTTGTTTAAAAGTAAGTTTACAACTTTTAAAATTTTTGCATTAATATAAATACCATTCATGTGTGTAAGAGGGTGTAAGCCTAAGCGGTGAAAATTGCATTAAACAAAAAAAATACACAAATAGATAAAACTGAATCGTGTATAAGACGAACTTTAAAATATGTTGTTAACGCACAAGAATACAATGTAATATTCTTATATATAAAGTAATTATATGGTATGCTAGACATGATCATATAAACATTGCATATAATGATCATTTACTTAATTCGTTTCATTTCATTTTATTTAATTTATAATTTTAATTTTGATTTAATTTATAAATCCAAAGCAAAACTATTTGAGTACAAACTATGCGTAGATTCACATTACTATTGCCATCTGACGAATAAACGTTTTTAGCTTTTATAAGCGCTAATATTTAAATACGTATGATTTATGATTTTTTCGTGAAAAAAATTATATTATTATTAATTAATATTAATAATATTAATTATTATTATTATATAATTAATTAATTAAATTAATATTTTTAAACTTGTAATTTTGCTTTAAATAATGAAACACTTTAAAGTTTAAGATTGGTTTATCCTTTTCCGAACCATTATCGATAACTTCATCACTATTACAAGTACTTTTCGAACTGCAAGAAAGTTCAAGAAGTAATCCTTTATAAATCACATCTTTTATGTAATTATATAACAATATTAGTATAAAAAACAAGAATGAGCATCAATATGAGCTCATTTTAACATTATTTTTACAATTCGTGTGTTGCTTAAGCGCTCATTACGTTCGCGCTTTATGTATTATATTGATAGTACATCTCGGACAACAACTGCCGACACGCGCCGAACAGCTAACCGCCGGTCACTGTCGGCTCGTGAACGAGTCGATCGCGCGTCGACTCGTATATCTCTTGAGTGTATATTGGCTTTTATTAATTTATCATAACATTACTTTGAAATACAATTTTCTACTTTTACATATCAACAAAACAGTATAAAATTGCATATTAGTCTCTAATGTCCAACTTATCTCTTCTATAACAAGATAAAACATTTAAATTGCATTTAATTTGGCCCACTTATGGTTCCTTCCCTTCATAGGGGACGGACACACAGCCAGCCGGACGGACGCACATATCAAATCCATAATCTAAAGCTTAATTTAGCTTTTGTCAAAACCAGCCAATAATTAAAAATCTTTGCAAAACACATAGATATGTGTAAATTTAGATATAGGTATTAATTAGTTTTAATACACTTAAAAGAAACTATATATGTTAGAATTTTTATTTTATTTATAAAAATAAATTGCATAAACTAAGAAAACATTTTCGTTAAAACAACTTCATACTAGTCAAGACATTATCGAGCCATTACAGACAGCGTTTTTACCAGAGGTGTCGTTGTGGGCAACTCTATTGGCCGATAAGACTTTCATGAGACTTAATAAATTTAATTTTAACTAAATATTTAAATTAAATTAATTATGTTAAAAAACTAATCTGTAAAGCAATGTAAAAAACGCTTATAGTAATGTAGACTCAATTGATTAAAAACTAGTCCTGTTTATAACAATGATGCAGTGAAATTTGCTGTAATCAATTATTTATCATTATTTACCTTTTATCAAATTGTATTTAATAATCTAATCAATAACAATTAATAAAAGTCAAATATTATGATTATTTTGCTAAATTTATTATCAAAAAATAAAACGTTTGATACAAAATATACATATGCTTATAGAAAAATGTCAAATGATTTCAATAAATAAATGTTGGTATTCTTTATAGATTATTAAAGTATAAATTAATGTAATTTAAATAGTATTTTACTGAAATATTTGACTCCAATACTTCAAAGTTCGAGATTCTTCGAAATCTTTTATACGCTAATAAATATTTAAAAGCACTCACAAAATTCAAATTACTATTTTTTAAAACAAAAAATATAATATTTTAATTAAATTTGTACTGTGATAATTTGCAAATGCATTTAAAATTATAATAAATAAACAATTTTTATGGAGAATTTTCTCCCTTATATAATTGAAATGTCCACACCCACTCCTCCCTCAGCTCACCCTTAATTAATAAAGAGAAATTTTTCGGATGCCACCAAATATGTGCCAATTCCCACCCATATAGTCTTTATTAACAAAGGAAAAAGGCTTAAATTACCCACAAAGTACATGACACCAAAGAATGAATGAGTCCCAACATAAAATTAAATATACAAACACTCGCTCCGCTCGTGTTTGACTATAATAAGTGATGAAAATTCTCCCTACATTACATGTACCATTACGTGTACCATCGAGTTTTATTGTATAATTTATATTTTCTATGATAAATATTAAAATTATAACCATTTTTTATCATCAAAACATATATTTATAAAAAATAATAGCAATTTTATTACATGTTTCAATTAAATTTTTTAATGGTAACAATGGTCTCGATATTTTATATGTCAATAATTTTAATATTATAATTATTATAATTAATGTAATGCAATTAATTACACTTAAAGGTAAAATGTAAAATACAGATATTAAACACTGCCTTAATCAGACCTACTTTGCTTTACTTTCGAGTACTTATCGATACACGTGATATCCCAGTAATCACAAAGTTCTACCGAAAATGTCATTATAGCTATTCTTGAAGAATGTTAGTTTTTTTATTTCATCATCTTTAGACTCTATATCCTATCTTATTCTCATAAAATAAAAGAAATATAAGAAAAAATAATTGAAATAATGTTTATTTTGAAATGCTTATTCTATAACATTGTTTTTTTAAAAATTTTACTCTACTTTAAAATAATAAACTAAAGATTTTTTCATTTTTACACTAAAAGATTAAATTCTTTAGTATTTAATCAATTATTTAATAGTAATCTTTAAAGTGTACTAAAATATTAAACCTTGAAGATAACATTTATTGATAACTGTGATTCTGAGATAACTTTGATAAAAATTTAATATAAAAATTAACACAATATCAATCATAAACAGTAAAAATCTATTACATTTTGTGACACTTAAATCATGCGTTTGCTAATTATTTCGTTGTGTTTATTGTATTTATCAGTATTGACTTACTCGCGAACATTCAATTCGTTAGAAAGTTCTCTCAACGGAATTCGCGACCAAATTGAAGAGTCGTATTCAAATGTCGTGTCACAAAAACAGGAATTTTACGAATTTTATGATCTCATTCCAGGATTGGATTTTGGAAAAGTAAGACAATTTTTTAAATAAAAAATTTGTACACGAATTCTTATATATCTTATTTGTGATAGAAATAATGTTATAATAAATATTGAAAACATGTTATTTAATTTGCATATAATAAATTCAAAAGATTATTGAAATTAATTTCAATATTATTAACTTAAAATATAATAATTTTATTAATAATTTATTTATTAAGCTATGGGATAGTCTAAGCCATGGCAAAGCTGATGCCGAGACCTGTTCCACTTGCAGTCAATTTATTGGATTTGCGAAAGTCTTTCTGTTAAACTCCGATCTCCTCAAAACTCTTGCTCAGCCATTGTGCGAAAGCACTAATTTCTACTCTGAACGTGTCTGCGACGGAACCATCACTTTGGTCGCCGACCCGTTGACGTACATTTTACACAACACTAAGTTAAACACAGAAGAAGTTTGCAGTGTTTTAATTAACTCTGAATGCATGCATTTTTTGAATCATTCTATGACATCAAAGGTATTAATATTACATGTATTTTTTGAATGTTCAAATTTTAAACAGTAAATGATTTATTTTAAATAACTTTTTTTACTAATTTTATAAGAATTTAAATCACAATTCTTTTCCCAAATATTAATTTTAACAATCTTATTAACATAAGATAATAAACAATTTCATGTCATTACAGGGTTAACCTTATTTGATAATATTTGTATTAACGAATTGAGATTTAAAATTAAAATTCTTGATTTATTTAAGATTCAATGGGAATTACCACTGCCTGCCAAAAAGGAATTCAAGCCAATTACGAAAGAGAAAAGTACTTTAAAGATGTTGCACTTGACAGACGTGCATCTGGACCTGTGGTACACCCAGGGCTCAAATTCTGAGTGCGAGGAACCACTTTGCTGTCGGTCAACATCGCACGGAACCAATTTTTCGGCCGGTTATTGGTCTGAAACATTCGGCTCGTGTGACATTCCGCGCCATTTCGCTAACAACTCTATTCGTTATATCGGCGAAAATAACAAAGATCTAGATTTAGTTATATGGACGGGAGATAGTGTTCCCCACGATGTGTGGAATACGACAGCGGAGGTCAATCTGCTTCACCTCAAAACTGTAACCGATTCGGTAAAGCAAGCGTTTAGTGGCAAACAAGTACTTCCCTGTCTGGGCAATCATGAGGCACATCCCGTTAATTTGTATGATTTCGGTTTTAGCTTTAATTGTGTTTACTTTGAATTATTTGCTTTCAGATACGTTCCCTATGAGGTCACCCAAAAGAGTAACTTTTCAAATAAATGGTTGTACGACACCGTTGCGGACAACTATTGGTCGGCTTGGATTGACAGTCCAGAAGCGAAGGCCACTTTTAAAAAGGGTGGCTATTACTCGAAAATGATAACATCAACTCTTAAATTGGTGGCGCTCAACAATAACGTCGGCTATCGAAGTAACTTCTGGATAGCCTACGACCCCGTCGACCCCGACGGTCAGCTCGCTTGGCTTATTCAACAACTGGATGACGCAGAAACTCACGGCCAATACGTTATGATCATTGGTATGATTGTTGCAATCAAACAATTTGTTGATATGAAAGCTAGTTATTTAAAACATTGCTATGACAGGTCATATTCCTCCCGGTAATGACTTTTACCAGGCTTGGAATCATAACTATATCAGAATAGTGGAGCGATATCAGCACTTGATAGTGGGCGCCTATAACGGGCACACACACAACGACGAAATCGTTGTCCTCTACTCGCGAAACAGCAAAAACCAGAGCACACCCGTTGGTCTCAACTATGTTGGTCCGAGTCTAACCACCTATACTTATCTCAATCCTGGTTATCGTATATTTACGCTCAACGAAAATGTAAATTATGATCAATGTTTGAATAATTAATATTTCGATTATCAGATTTAAACAGATTTGCCCAAACATATAGGGACAGCCTTTGGACTTTTCCACATATTATACTGACATTATTGAATCAAACAAAAATGGTATGAATGTGTCGCCGGTTTGGCATTTGGAGTACTCGCCAAAGTCCTCCTATAAAATGGATGATTTGTCATTGCAATCGTGGGTGAAGTTTGTGAATAACTCTCAAACTAACGATGATTTGGCCCGACTTTACTTTGCTTACTATCACCGACACAGCACTGCATATGAAAATCACTATAAAGACCAGAATAATATAACTGTAAAGCGACAAATGATTGAAGAGACGAAACTAATTGATCCTTACGTTATAAGCGCGTAGTGAGCGATTCATGAAAGGATTTTAAATGTTAACTTTAATTATTAATAATATTTTCGATTAAAAAGCTATAATAACTTTGTAATTCTTAATTGTACTTAATTGTATTACTTTATAATAATAAGCTATATTTTTTTCTAATATAATTAAATAAATTAATTAACGTTATTTAAGCTGAATATGTGTAAGAGCTGAGAGAGTAGTAGTCTTTCCATGAATAGACCGATGATCTCAGCAGATGTGCCGATACTGTCGATACGAGTTGAATAAATGAGCACTCGATATAATACTGTTAAGGCTTAACAGGTTTTATTAAGAGCACAATTAAATGTTAGTCAAACACATCGGATTTAAATAACAATTACTCCACTGACACGTAGGCTATGATTTAGGGTATGATTCACGGGTCTTCTCAGCCGGTCCTAAGGTAACGGTCTTAAGTCCGGGTCACAACGCCCGGCATTTCTGGTCTTCTCTGCCGCCACGACGGCGGGACTTACGAGGAAAACGTGACGAATATAACGTACTCACAAATATAACCCTAAAGTAACCCATAAAACGTCGATTTAATGCAATTTAAGTTTATAAGTACAATTTAAACCTTAGAAATGTAATATTTAATGCATGCATTAACAAATTATAAAAATAAATCATTATTTTGTAATTTAATATTGAAATCTAGAAGTTATAAATAAACATTTAAATAAATGATGACTTTTAGACACAAACTTCAACTTAATCTCGAGCTTCTATAAGTGAAATTATAAGTATTTTATAAGTACAGATCAAAATTCATTACCTTTAAGTTGAATTTCTTCATCAAAGTTTTAGCCTAAAGGTCGAGCTTATATAACTCCAGTTCAGAAATAAAATTGAGATTATTTTAACACTTTAAAGTTTTTTAATTAATGATTTTAAACTTTTAAACTTATAAATAAATAAATTTTATTAACTTGTTTATAATATTCTCAATTTTATAAAATTATAATTATTATTAATATTTAAAATTTCTTTTTAAAATATAAATATGTTAATCTAAAATAAATAGAAAAATATTTAATTGTATTTAGAAAAAAATAGTTTAACAAATGCGTATATAATTTTATTGAAATATAGAAAAATACAATAAAACTAATATTCAATAAGAAATTTTTAAAAAATGATTAATTATGGAGTTTAAAATTCCTTAATATTTTAATAATTAAACATAAAATACTCGATAGATATCGATAATCCGGTAAAAACTATGTGTATTATTCCGCAAATAATAGCCAACTTCTTAAATAATTGCCATTTACTCAATTTTAAAGCTATAATCATAGCAAAGATAGCAATCAAGAGCAGAACAGCTGTGAATGGCAGCGAATTTGATGGCAAAGTGAACGACGGTTTATCGCCAGCATAACTATTAATGATGCATTTGATGAGCCACGGAAGGCCGAGACCTATTAATATGGCGAAGATGTTGGCAGATATAGCCGAGCAAATTCCTAACGAAGCTTTTCCCGTTTTGCGTATGACCACCACCGATGTGACCAAATCGGGTACTGCAGACCCGGCGGCTAACAAAGTCATTCCAGCAATAGTTGAGGGTATCGACAGACTAATGCCTAAACAATACAATGTTTTGCATTAGTTTTGTCATTATTTAAATAATGATATTTGAAAAGTTATATAATACTTATGTCAGTAATGGTAAAAACGCAGAGATATGACAGAATAGATAGCCAACAGATCGACATTAAAAATGGGATAATTGGAGATTTGGTTGAAGCCATTGTCAGCTCAAATATCATGGTCACCGGCATTAATAACAAATTTACGATTGAATTGTCGAAAAGGCAACTGTCGTTATCATCGTCTTCGATCTCATCTTCAATTTTGTCCAAGTATTTCGAAGTGTCGCTATTATTATTCTTATCAATATTGGGAGAGTTTTCACTCAATTTAACACCAATATATAGTGCAAATAAGACCATTAATAATGAAGAATCAACGCTAGTATTGAAAAAAATTTCAAAAAATTCAATACTTTTAATACAATAGTTATATCATAGAAATATCAAACTTAAATGTTTAAATATTATTACTATCAAGTATTATATTAGGGAGCAATTATAAAATAATAATGTACGCACATGTCAACGTTATTGTCTTTAACAGTAAATATCAGCCCAATGATTGCGATGATGTAAAACATAAGGTCACGTAAAATTGGTTGGGCGTCCAATTGGATTGGTTTGCCAACGAAGTAGACCACAGCCATTCCACATACTGCTGGTATTGCCAACTGGTTGTAACACGAACTACCAATGATGGCACCCGTGCCGATGTCATTGTCTGCCAATAATATTCCCACTGCAGAAGAAAATATTTCAGGTCCAGAAGTTCCGAGAGGTATTAAGATTGAACCAGTGATTTCAGGAGATAGAGAGAGTGCTGCGCATAAATGATAAAGATATGATTAATTAGGTTTAGTCTATTTACTCAATTATATTTTATGCCGTAGATGAGCAAATCTGATGTTATTCTGTAGTGGTTATTGATAAAATAAATACATTCAATAAAATATTGTTCATTTTTAAGTAAATAAAATTTTTTAATCAACATTTAGTTAATCTTTAATGTAGTTCATTGTTAAATAATTAATATTAAAGCTATTAAAAATTGCAACTTAAATAATTATAGTTGATTAGTTGATAGTTAACTATAATTATATTAATAGAAACATATAAATAGTAACAATTTTTTAAATTAACTAATAATAGTTTATTTTATTACGACTGCTAAAACAATATCAAACAAAATCAAACCATGTATATAACTATATGGAAGAACTACGGATTATGTAAGTAAATTGCATGCATAAAAGTACAGCTCAAATAAATTCATATTTTATGTGTATTCTTAACGATACAATGTCAGTAAAACAATTAACATTAAGAATTTAAAAAATTAAAATATATAATAACTAAAATATTTTACAAGTTTATTTTAAAAATTTCTTAAAGATTATCAATAATAAACCAGAAAATTTAGTATTAAGTTGTTAGTACATAGTGTATAATGTTAAGGAAATTTAAAAAATTATTATAATTAATTTTATAATCAAATTAGAATTATAATTAAAACTCACAAAAAAATTATATATGTTTTTAAGTTATTTTTTCATGATCTAAATGATATAAATAATTACTTATTATGATAATTATATTAAAAACCAAAACAAAAACATTTTTTACAAACTATTTATCTAAATTTAATTTTTAATATTAATAAACCATTGATGTTCATATTTATTAAATGAGTTCATTTAAAGCGTTAAAGTAATTCTTAAAAGATAAGAAACAAGCAGCACATATGGCTGTCATTTTAAATTATAGCTTATAAATATGTTTTCTCTGATTGGCTCTTTTCTTAAAATATTTGATTTTTAAAGCTATTTTAATATTAAAATTTCTGCAAATTTCATCAAAATCACAGTATTTTAAATAAATTATATAATTCAAATTTCTTAATTATAAATAAATTAAAAATTTTTAGCATTATAAGTTTCTTATTATGCTTAATTCATTTAGCATTTATAGTTTCATTTTTTAAATTTCTTACTATGTTTTATTTAATGAACAGTTATTGTTCAATATTTACTAAAAAATATAACGCAATTGATTAATTAAATAATTTACTTTAAATGTATAAAATCGCCACTCTATTAGTATAATAGCAATAAAAAAATTTCAATAATTGAATTATTTGGAAAAATAATTTTAATTATGATTAGAATATTACAATTAGTATAGATATAGGAATGTGGAACACTCTCATTTCATTAATAATGGGAGATATTTATTATAGTCATTTGATAAATTTAGTGCTATGAAATCTCGCTCTTTATCAATAATAAGTTCAATGAGACTTGTCGTATGCAAATAGAAAATAAGTGCGTAACTACTGATAAGTTCACTTAAGGTGCTATTTAATTGGCAATCATTTTAATTTAAGAATAATTAACAGGCAAAGGCAACTCAAACAGTTTTAAACAAATATTAGGAAATTGTGTTTAACTGTATTTGAACCTAAAGTCAAGCCGTAATGATTAGCTGTTATGACTTGCAATCGGACGCTTGTTTAAGGCTCCGTTGACAAGCTATCTAAAAGAGACAAATTGGGAGAACAAAAAATATTTATTCAATTAAAGCAGACAATATTCAATTCAATTTTCATGCTTAGTTAATAATTGTGAAATGCGTTCATTAATACTAGGTATATATGGACTCACACTTTCCAATAGATCCGAGCGATGGGACGAAATGTTTGTCGCAAAGAGAGCCGATTGACAGACAGCAGTACACAAATACGAATAGCCTAGCGATCAGCGCGATACACACTCGCGCCTTAAAAGTTTAACCATAATTAATTACATGTTTGTAACCATGCTTTCAAAAGATAATGTAATTACTTGTTGGGCCGAATAGCTGGCATCCAATGGCGGTCCGCTAAGAAACGATTTGGGATCACATCGAGTCAAATAGTTGACGTTGAAATCGAATCGCTTGAGACAAATGGTCGGTTTGGCGATCTTGTCTGACGACTCGACTGAGATCAGCGACAGAAGTGTTAACGCTATGCACGTAACAATTAGAAAGCTTTTTCCCATTTGGTGGCAAAACTCGATTTGGATGACTCCTTGTTTGTCAGCCTCTTTTTATATGATCACCAGTACCTCTTGCGAAATGCAGACATAGATAAGATAACTATTATTATTATTATTGCGACAAATATGGTCACAAGCTCTTCAAAGTTTGGGTTACCCTTTCGAGTGAAGCATTTCTATTGAAACAAATTACAATATCTTAGACATTGACTAATAAAGCTTCAAAGGTGTGCTTTTCAATAATGATTAATAATCATAGTATGCGACACTCTCTGTCATATTTCAGTCCATATTATTTCTCCGTAAAAATAGGATTATTTACTTATGTGTCATTGTTTTCAATGGAAAAAATTGTTGACTTATTTATAAGAAAAATATATCTTTATAGCTAAATTGAGTACTGACCTTGTTTTTGGTTGTGCTCACAATCAACAAAATCAAAATCTATTAGTATCCGAATAAAGTTTCGCAACTTTTAATAAAATTTAAATAATAAAATTGAAATAATTTCAATAATTTGTAAGTTATAACAGAAGTGACGCAATAAAATATTCAAATGACATAAAATCTCATGCAGATCCTAAAATCTCAAAGATAATACTCGGATTATCTATGGATAAATGTTTAATTTATTGAAAATAAATTCTTTTAATATTTACTTTTAAGATTAGCGTTATGCCAGTTCAGAGATTAACTGACAAATGTTTGCACATTAGTTATGGCTATTTTTAAATATTTAATTAGGAATTGAGTTTAGATATTATTTTACATAATTCTTTTTTAAAAATCAAATCTGTAATTGAGTTTGGATTATAGTTCAGATTTTAGATCGATCAAGATATTAATTTAATTTTTATTGATCACATTAAGTGGATAAGTTGTTAACTTACTTATAAAATTTAAATATCCAAATATCTAATATATTGTAATACTTAGGACTACTACTCTAAGAGTAGAACATTCAAATAATTAATAATTTTAAATAATTTATTTTGTATAAAATTGTATAATATCCTTATTTAATAAGGATATTATTGAGGATAAGAATGTGTTTGATTGAGCTTATTTAGTAAAGTGCAGCATATTATTTTTTTACCAGTATTAATATCATTTTTATACTTATTAAATCTTGACACTCTTGAGATAAATTAAAGCTCTGCAAAAATATCAAAAAGCAAATAAATAATGAAAATGAAAAAATAATATTTATTTAGTGAGACTGTTTGCAACAATGATTATCGTTATTATTAATGTTATCAATTATTACTACTATACACTTGTGAAGTGAGATATTAGTAACCAGTTCTGCATTTCAAACGAACTCAATCTTTTAAAAGTAAGTTTCACGACTTAAATTAAGACAATATCTCCTCAATTAAATATAATGCTTTATATTTGGTATGTTAATAATAAATATTAGAAAAAATTAATAATTAATTTATACATGACAATTAATAACATGCAATTTATAATTTATGTATAATTTACTTCAATGTATTTATTGATTTTAACATACATTTATAAAAGACAAGTGTTTTATGCGGACAAACTTTTCTAATCCTTTCGATTTAATGTAAAAAGTTAACAGTTTAGAAATTAATTCTATTAAATCATTTAATAATTTTAAAATTAATAACAATATAAATATTAAGCTAATATTTTATTTATTTTAAAACATAATAAATTAAATTAAGAATTATCATTTTAAGAATAAATTATTAAAATGATAATAATAGATGACTCCAGAATAGACGGACAGACAGAAAGCGAGAGATTATAATAGAGAGAAAGTGATAATTGTACAGAAATTATATTTATGAAAAATTTTTTCCTAAAGTGGAATTCACTTGAAATATTTTAAAATATTTTACAAAAACATTACTTTTTAGAACAATTACTTAAGTAAAAACTTTAAGGCGCTCTCATAAAACTAAAGTTTTAATATACTGAAATTATAATAAAAACACGATCAGAGAGTATGCGTGATTGACTGTCTGATAGAAAATTCTAACTACATTATGCAAATAACATAATTAGAATTATACATCTCATTTGCTTCATATTATTTAGCTTCTAAATAAAATCTCATTAAATATATGTCTTTAAAAATCAAACGTATAACGATAAATATTATTAAGTTTATGACTCAAATGAATGCTTTAGCAATTTATTAAGAAAAATTAGCGAATTAAAAGCGATTAAGTTTCACAAATAATGATTTAGCCGAGCAATAACTTACACCATAATAGTATTTATTTTTATTGCTGTCACAACTAAAACAGTTAAATAGAACTGATGCGAGTTTGACAATCACTCAACTCAATCACAATAATTTCATTAAAGCTTAGGACCGTATAAATAATGAATGTACCATTAAATGATAACACGAAGAATGATTACATTGCCTTCTGCTAATAAATCGGGCAAAAAAATATTTTGCGTGTCATTAAAACGCGAATTACTTGCTTGTTATTCTGTGCAGTATTTGTTATCACTGCTAAACACAAGCATAACTGTTTGAATAACTTAAATAACAAAAGAATATTATAAAAATACTTTGGCCACTAATTGAATGTAATAATTTATTTTATCTCGAATTTTTTTGTTTAAGATACGGTAATTTGTTGGGAACACAATTACGAAAATGTTATTTTATCGAAAAAGTCTTGACAACAGAGACGTAAACACAATTTATTTAAGACTATCAAATTCTTTAACGCTTTTATTTAAAAAGTTTATTCTATCATTTGTTTTTTTATATTTGTTTTGGTAAAGTTAGTAAAATCATGAATATTTTATCATTTAATTTTTTTCTAATTCTATTAGTCGTTATTCTTATTTATATTCTTGTGTATACAGTAATAATAAATAAATAATAAAACTTAAAATTTATATTATTTAAAAAATCATTAATTACTTTTGATGATGACATGCAATATGTTTATATATTATCATTTAAAGGTATGAATTTTTATTCTAACTTAATAACAAAATTTAATAGATTTATATTTAAATGAATAAATGAACAATTTATAAATACTAGTAAAAACTAATAAATATAAATATAGAGTGATTATTTACGTGTCCGGCTTACAGGAAAGTACTCGATTTAACTTTTCCCGCTTTAACTTTAACTTTAAGTTTAATGATTGTTTATATAGTCAATATTTGGTCACTCAAATTGATATTTTAACTGTTGAAAGTGTCCACCTTTCACACTCAAACACTTAACAATTTAAAGATCACACTTAATTAAAAGCAATGTATTTAATAACAAAGCACTCTCTTCTGTTGTTTATGTCTTCATTATGTTTAAAACTTAATTACAAATACTTAACAATTTAGAGATTTAAACACTTCATGTAAAGCAATGGGTGCTTTAATAACAAAGAACTCAATATCAGTACTTTAATATTAAAGAGCATGTGATATAGACTCGCATGCTTTTCTAAGAAAAGTCAGAGCGAGTTAACGTCTGTAAGCAGTACACGTAAAAAATCACTCTATAGTAAGTTAATAAGAAATAATTTGAATAAATTTTATGAGAGCATTATTTTATTAAAATTAAATAATATTTGCTTAAAATTAAATAAAATAAAGTTTGTTTAATTATAAGTTTCTAAATACAAATGACGTAATTAAAAAATTATCATTATATAGCAATATTATTATCATGCAATCAATTCAAAAATTAACTAATTTTAAATCAATAATTTTAAAAAATTAGTTTTTAATTTTAAAAATTAAATTTGAATGATTAATGCGTTATCATTCGTTCTCTTCTTAAGGGAAAATTTGCTTCTGGTGTGGATCTCGTACTTCCAAAACCAATTGCACGAAACAAAAAGTTGATAAAGTCAGAAATAGCTCTTGTGATAGTCGGAAATATTCCTTCTTCATCCCTATCACGACCACCATCTGTCCGTCTTCTTCCTTAATTTGCATTATTTAAAAGTTATAATTATTCAATATAATATTAAAATATAACTTTTGAATGTTTTAGATAATATTATTTATATATATAAATTATCAATAAATAATTAATATAAACAACATTTATTTTATTTAAATATTGAATATTTAATAAAATCATACAATAATATAATAAATGTAAAAAGATTATTAATTATTAATTAATAAAATTATTAATTATAAATTTTAAAATAAATAAAATGTTAAAATAAATATAAAAATTAAATTGATGTTTATTAAATAATTGTTTATTAAATAATCAAATTTACCTCCAATGAGATCCACAAAAAAATCTATTACAGTCCTGACAATGCCTCGTTCCCTTGGTCTAGGATACCGAGGAAATCTAGGGTCTGAAGGGTCTGGAAATCGTGGAAATCTTGGGTCTGACGGATCTGGAAATCGCGGAATTCTTGGGTCTGACGGGTCTGGAAATCGCGGAAATCTAGGATCTGACGGATCTGGAAACCGAGGAAATGTAGGTTCCGATGGATCAGAGGGTTCTGATGGATCAGCGGGGTCGTCAGGTCCAACTTCATTATCAGGAAATTCTAATTGACGGCCAGGCTTTGTATTTCTGACGGCTTGTGATTGTCTCCTTTTAGGTATCGATGCACCATTAACTGTAAATAAATTTTAATCGTGTTAAATCTATAATAAACCATACGCAGGATATAAATTGAATAAAATGAATATTTAAAGTTTATAATTTTAAAATTACAGTCGACTGCTATTATGATCAACTCAATTGTATTTGGGAATATGTTGATTATGGAGAGGTGTTGATTATAACGGATATGTGTATATACAAGTTTTGAAATTAATTAAATTTGTTGATTGTAAAGGGAAGGTGTAAAGGACTATATATGGTGTCGATTATAATGGCAGTCGACTGTAAATACACTTAATTTCAAATAAATAAAATAAGGCACTTATCAATGTCTTAATTTGCAAAAAAAACACTTTAAGAGCTAATAAATATACTATTTTTAAAATATTACTTACTTAACAATATTTGAAAAGCTATAAATAAAGTTATAACTAAGCAAAAAATACTTTTCATGTTTAAAAATTATAATATATATACTATCACATGTGAGAAGTATGTTTGTTTAAATAAAAATTAGAAGCATCAGAATTACAGTATTAACTAAATTTATATAATAAATATTTAAATTATTTATTAACTTATAATTAATCGAAAGCACTTAAAATTTCACATAATGGCAATTATATTCTTTTAAAATAATTGAATGTGCAATTTCCTGCAATTTTTATTTCTAACAATAATAGATTTTGATTATTATAATAAACATTATATAAATTTTTAAAAAGTCTAATCGAATAACAATTATTAATGAATCTCAAGGACTTAATGTCCAAGCATTTGAAACTAATTTCATTTTAAAGGTAATTTATTAAATAAACATTTAATTCATCAGTGAACGACTCGTCAAAACGTTAAAACATAATTTGAATAATTAAATTAAAAAAATTAAAAGAATTTAATAAATAGTCACGCGATATAGAAAAATTTAACGAAATTGGTTTTTTGATTTCGATGCATATTGGATGAAAAATATAATATCGATTTCGAATTTCAATTTTCGCCATTTAAATATAACGATATAAATTAAAATAATTACTTATATTATTAAGTTTTTAGTAATAATAAGGATTTTTGTTTATTTCTGGTCTTAACAGAAATTAAACAAATGTTAAGTAATTATTGCAATTGAAAATTTTATTTTATAAATACAACGAAAGAAGACACATATGAGTTACAACTAGAATATCAAAAATTGGACATTAGTTTCTCGAATATATTTAACATTTTAAATGTTATGAACTATTTTTTAGATATTTTAAAATTATATATCCTTTCTTAAAGAACATAACAGTTAATAGACAGTTTGTTATAATTGTTTTATTAGACGTTTCGAAAAACTGTTCCACTTTCTCATCAGCAGTAAAATAATGCTTTGAGCTGTCTGTGAACTATTCAATATCAATTGTTTTAAACATAATTGGTTAACGTTAAGCGGCATTAATAGTAATATTAAATTCCGCTTAATTATTTAAGTTATGGCTAACTTTTACAATGACATCAGTTGCTTAAGTTGTAAAAAGTATTTTATTAACCAAATTTTTTTGCAATTTATATAGACAGCTGAATATTTGAAAATTTTAATGATTTAGTCAATTAGTTAATATTAAAAATTTAGTCAACCACATGTAAATATAAACAAGATTCACCATTATATTGAGCTGATTTTGTGTACACTAATAATTTATGATTATAAATAACTTATTTTTGTAATTTTAAATTACAATTTATTTTACATAACTTTAAAAAACTTTTATCTCTCTTTTCTAATGAGGGGTACGGACAGACAAACGTAGAACCGTAAGCTTGCTTTAGCAAAATCATATCAGCTAAAAAATATATAATGATATTAAAGAATTTATTATAGAATTATTTGATTTAATAGCTTACAAGAAATTTTTAGTAAAATTTCAATATTTGTAACAATTTATTATAAGTCGAGCCATTTATTGTAACCACTATTGATTTAAGACACCAACTATTAATTTAACCACTATTTTAAAGATAAAGCTATGCTTTTTTAGCATTAATAACAATTATGATGTATTAATATTATTTCGTAAACACAAAAAAGTTAATAAGTTTGAAAGTTTAAAAGTATGCCACTATAGTTTATAAAAAATGCATTTTTTAAATAATGCGAAAAATATTCAAAATTCATACTTTTATAATAACGTAATTTTGGTGTAATTTAAATGCAGATTAAATTTGCGAATATATTAGAGTGGCATTCATGAAAGCGGTCATGAATTGAAAGAAGCGTAGAGCAGAGCAGTGCCGCAACTGATTACTGGTTTCGCACCAACTAATACAGACTCTCTCTGTGCCCTCTCTCTGCTCGCTGTGTAGGAGCGAGCGATGAAAACACGAAATTACCTGTTATTAAGTGGTGTTACGAACAGATGTGTTCGTGAAAAACTAAAAGCGAATACTTTCACAGTTTGGTCGTCAACTATCGCAGCGATAGCTGACTTCAAAGCTTGCAAACTTGAAAGCGAAGCCTCCAATGAGGAGATAGCGCTCCACAGCGCTCATACATCGCACTCCACTACAGGCGAACTCAGTTAACACCAACTCCTTCCACAGTTTACTACCAAATCGTAATTTTAATAATTTTACAAAAAGTATAGAAATACAATAAAAATTAAGTTTAGCGTAGATTTGTTTGAAAATACAAAAATAAAGAGTTGAATGTTCGTAATGTTTGAGAAGCAGTGGTTGGGAGAGGCGACTGTAGTTGTCGGCCATCATAAAGCATCATAAAGTTTAGTGTTAATGACTTTGTTTGCGTCTCACAAATAACACAATAATAAAAATATTTCCCATTTCATCGAAACGGCAATATTATCACACAAAGACAACGCATATTATGGCGACCATAGTGTGCGATATGACCAACAGATGAATGGTATGCAACTGTGAAACAGATCGCCGACAATAGCTTTGAAGCATCGAAACGATCGAAACGTTTGCACAACAATGTTGGCGAACGTCACTCTTCTCTTATTGATGCTCATATGTGGCCACTGCTGGACAGACAGACAGACCGACGACGAGCACAATGTGTTTGACGACAGCGAGGCGTTCTTCGAGCACAGACCGGAGGCCGACGAGTGGTCACACTTGGAAGCGATCGCCAAACTCATGGCTCAGTCGATGCGGACGATCGCCAACGAAGAGCTGGACGTGACTCACGTGCAGCACATCTACGATCAGCTCTCCTTCAGCAAAGTCGACACCGCTTTGCACGCCATTATCGACCACATCAGCGCTAAAGTGAGTTCAATTATTAATTGAGGTGAAGTGCGATAATAATTGTTTAACAAACAGATGAACACCAAGTTATCGCAACTGTCGCTCATTCTGGACACGACCGCCGCGCGCGTCGAGGAGTTGTTTCAGTTGCACGCGAAGAGCGGCGATATATCGTCTCTGAGGACGTGTTGCGATCAACGGCTGTCGGCTGTGATGCAGTTCGACCATCACTTCAATACGCAGATCACGAAAGCCACCTCATGTGATGTGACGCCCAATTTGTTGACTGAGGGCTCGTTTTCGCCGGGAATCAACTTAACGGATGTGTTTCGTCGCAATCTGGACGAGCACTCCAACATTAAGTGGCAGTACTTCATCTCTATGTGGGGCGTTCACAGCGAATATCCCGCTTACATGCCTGTGCCCAACAACTGCCACTTTAATCATGATCTCACCGATGCCTACGGTATGCGCTCATATTTGCCAGAAAATAATATAAGCGTAATATAAATATTGAATTAATGGTTTGATAGGCTCGCCGACAACGCGTTCGCATTTCGATGTTCCTAATGATGATGCATATCAACGCCATCGTGATATATATTTAGCTACTGTTCTTCCACAACACAAATATGTAGTCATAGTGATTGATCGCGGATCAGCGCTAACCGCACATCAGCTAACCATCGCTAAAGCTGTCAGCAAATACATTCTCAACTCATTATCCCATAGCGATCGAATTGGTTTAATAGCTTTATCATCGGACGCACAATACCCGAACAGCGACTCCTGTCTGGCCCAACAAATGGCAAACGCCAATTTCGAAACCAAATATCATTTTTCCAGATTCATCGACGCTCTGCAGCGCACACATGACTCCACGAATCACGCGTTGGGACTGAAGCGCGCGTTTGCCATGATTTCCAACACGTTTAAGGAAAATCCTGGTATGTTTTAATTTTATTATAAAAGCATTATAATTCAATTGATTTATTTCATAATATAATTGGTTTTTTGGATTTCTCTATTAATTTGTATTGAAAATTAGATGTAGAATTTTAATATTATTAAGCTATAACTAAAATTAAAAAAATTGGCGAAATTTATGGTCTAAAAGTTAATTTATTTTTAATAATACATTTGTAATAATAAATTTATTGTATGTATTATTACAAGACCTAAAAAAGTCATGATATTTTAAGTCTTACTTTTTTCTTTAGTGAAGCCAACGAAAGTTTGTTATGTTTTCATGTTAAATAAGCTTTATGTTATTAAAAGTTTATTTTTTAATTTTAATGATTTTAAAACATTATGTATATAATTAATAATTTTTATTATAAAATATATTTATAATTATTTTATAGCCACCGATAACTCTTCTGAAGCATTGATTGTTTATATAAGTCGAGGTTTATTATCTTCTCTTACGGATGCAAAACTTGTTATGGAATTAATTGCTGATGAAATTAGCAAAAATAGTTACACATTTGTGATAAATTCGTATGCATTAATTGACGACACAAAACCGGTGATGTATGAAACAACGTTTCTTAAAGAAATTGCTGAAATGAATTTCAAAAAATTTAACGTCAAATCGCCCGATGCCTCGAAAATAAAGGTTTGCCAAGTATTCAAGTCAATAGTTGTTTATTATTAAATTTAGTGCAATTATTGTTTAAAATTTTATTTAATTATATATTTGATAGATATTTGTAAATAATCATACTGTAAATATTTAAAATGTTTGCTTATTTAAATAGCCTGGAATTATGGTAGCCGTTAATTCAACAGATCATCTTAGCTTTACATTAAGCGGAATATGTGCCGTATTGACTCGACCCATATCGTCATCCATTTATATTTCGCTTCCTTATTGGGATATTGTGAGCAAAGGTATGCCTTTACAGCTTTTACTAACTCACTAAAAGATAAAACATTACAGCATTTGATTTACATCATAAATGCTTTATCTCTAAGTAATGAGTGTCAAGTGATGAGATAATGAACCGTAATATGAATTATAATGAAATCTCTTGGTCTAACTGATTATGGCACTTATGCTAATCTGTTCTGAATTAGTTAATTGCTTTATCAATTTAACATTTTTTATAAATAAAAAATAGCTTACAAACAAATAAATTGTAATAATTTAACAATAATACAATTAACTTTTCTTTCAAATTAATTAGACGTTCACATATCAGTGAGCAAATCAGTGCTACATCGCGGACAATTGGTTGGAGTGGTTGGTCTCGACATATCATTATCTGATTTGGCCGAAGACATCATTTATTACGATTTGTCGCAAAATTCTTATGCATTTATAATAGAAAACAGCAGTGGCATAGCCATACATCATCCATCTTTTATGCGGCCGTCGCAGACACACGAACAGTTAATGCACACCGATATCTCTCACGTCGAACAGCACGAAGGATTTTCAGATGTTAAAAATTTGATATTAACTAAGAAAGAAGGAAAATTCTCATTGGCAAACAAAAATTCCCGAAATGAATCGCTAACTTATTATTGGCGGCACATCTCATTTTCACCTTATATTGTTGTAATCGCTTCTCGTAGCGATCACTTTTGGCATCAGACTATAACATCTCCGTTAGCATCAGACGTTACGTTTGCTTATCATAGATTGGACTTAACACCAACGCCTCCTCGACTGTGTCGACATTTGAAACAATTGGCTACAATAGGTTTGAAATTGAAAGCATAAAACGCATAACTTATTAAAGTTATTTAAATTGATCGTACATTAGAAACGGCCACATTATTTCTATCATCCAATGCGTTCTTATATTCGTATGATTATCTTCGCCAAGAAGAGACTACATTAATAATACAAAGATATATGGCATACTTAAATGATAATACCAAACTCATTGCTAATCCCGGTCTTAAGGTTCGATATTATTATTAATACAACATATTATTATTTTAATTATTTTATCATGAATAGCCTGGTGTTCGCGGAGATGTTCACGCTGTGACTCGCATTATACCGAACTGGAGAAAGAAGCTCGAATCGAGTGATTTGTCCAAATTTATTGTAAGGAAATATATTGCAACACCGAATGGCGTGTTTTTGATATATCCCGGAGCACTAATTGATAAGTCATTTGATCCGACACGACGGGAATGGTATTTACGCGCAATTAAAAGTCCGGGAAAAGTTGTGTTTACCGCGCCGTATCTCGATGTTGGAGGTGCTGGTTATATCGTTACTTTAAGTCACACCATATTCGAGGGAAAGTAAGTCGTATTCTACTTCAGCAAAATTCAAACCAAATAGATAATATTTTATGACGCAATAAATTTTAATTTTAAAAATCAATTTAATTATTCAGACCTGCGGCACTTCATTCAGCGAATGATCAAATTGTAGCTGTCATTGCGTTAGATTTTACTTTGGGATATTTTCACAAATTTCTTCAAGAAGTGATGCCATTCTGTAATGAAGATCAAATTGCTTGCTTTATTATGGACGATCGCGGATATTTAATAGCTCATCCTTCGCTTGTCGAGCCTACCGGTCGCGGGCCTATTGAACAGCAACACATCACACATAAAGAACCTCTTGTTGCCAACGATTTATTAAATCATAATAATTTTGTACACAAAAACGTTTGCAATAGTTTTAGCGATCGCACAATTCAACGCTTCTATCACGTAAGAGTTTAATAAGATTAATTGATAATTGTAATGATAATTGATAATTGTTTTCTTATTTATTGTTCAGTTCAACACAAGCCTCGATGGACTCTTAACTAATTTAGTTCACGGCGATCACTGCGCTAAATATCAAATCACTGCCATTACTCTGACGAACGCGTTCATTGGTATTGTGAATCATACCTGCGATGCTGTCACTGCATTCTGTCCCTGTTCTATGGTTTGTATTATTCTTGTTTTATGCTCGCATAAGTCATTTTTATAAAATTATCTTAACAGACCGATCGCTTGTGCTTGAATTGCCACCGTATGGAACAGACGGACTGTGAGTGTCCGTGCGAGTGTCCGCTCGAAATGAATCTCTGTAGTGGCAAACTTTTTGATGACGAAGATCGCAATCCCAGCTGTTCGCCGTTCGCCGAACAATTGCGTACTCCCCTTATCAATAGGCAGCTCATCGATTCACTTCAAAGTTGTTTCGAAATGCGCTGCTTTAACAAACACACTGAAAAGTAAGTTCATTTCTTTGAAGTATTATAATGGAGAATAACTTGAGATTAACTTAAAATTGAATTTTAAATTGAATCGTATCTTAAATTTTGCCCTAAATATAGTAGACATACTTAAATGATTTTATCGTGACTTCCATTTTGGGTATCAATGAAAGTGATTTAAAATAATGTCTAAACACGTCTAAACACTTTTAAACTCCCGCGAACGTGTTGCTAACATTTGTCGATACCAATTGGCATTATTTTTGCTAATGAAACATTTAATCTCCGAAACGTATATTGAATCACTGTAATAGTGATCAATTTTTCAATGTCTTAATTAATTATTTGAACGAATATCCTTTTTAATAATTCATATTTAGTTTGTTATACAGTAATTATGAATCAAATCTTAAATTTTATTATATAAAATCTTAAAAGTAAACATATTCTTTATCATTTTGAGCTTTTTGCCCTTATTTTTTTCCTTATTCTTAGAGTATAATTTAGTATAAATTATGTATGTAGTTATAATTATATATATAATAAACTTTACTAAAATTATAATTTTAACATCTTTATGTATTTAAGCAAATTTAATAGAAAATTTATTTGCTTATAGTGAATGTTTGGGTGTATTGGGTTGCGAATGGTGTCAATTGGACGCGAACGGAGAGACGCCACTCAAAAAGCCATATTGCAATTATCAGCACCGATGCTTTGGAGGCATACTTGGGGCCAAAACTCCTTACGCCGATGAAATATCCGATGTTATAGCCGTTAACGACGAATACGTGCCAATCGGTTCCGCGCCCGTCGGTCCGGTCGCGGGAGGAATAATGGTCTGCTTTATCATATTAGCGCTCTCTGTTTATTGTTATCGATATCACTCTACTCGACATCTGCCGCACTACATAACCTCTATTACCGAAAACGTTTTACATCACTCTCACTTTGATAATGATTACGACGAAAACGAAATTCAGGAGGAGATAACTCCGGCCATTGCGCCCGCAAATGCGGTTGTGTTGGCCAGCTTTGAGAACGCGGCCGGAGTTTCGCCGTATCGCATCAATCCTGCCTACAGGTATTTTTAAATAATACCAAATCGCAATAAAACGATTCAATATGTAAATATATATTTAGGCGACCGGGCTGTGACTCAGATCACGGCTACTCTACAATGACTCCTCACGACGACTCGGAACTGGCGGGTCCTCCATATATAGCTCCGCTACTTATTGGTCGCGATAAAGTTCGTCTGCCGACCAACCACTCGCTGCAATCAGATATGGCGAGCGACTCGTCGCTAACGTCGTCGCCGTCAGTGATGCTGCAAAAGGCATCACATGTGGCCAAACCATTGCTTCCGTCCACCATAATAGAAGTGCCTCACAAGGGTTCGCCCGTTTTGGCTCACGTTCAGGTGCACATCGTTGACACGCACTGACAGCTATTGTCTCTTTTTAATATTTATACATCATTTAAGTTATCATCAATTCATGCAATTAAATGAGTCAACCATTATTATTATTATGATTGAAAGTTTTACTGTAAGTATTTTAGTTCAACTATAATAATAATTTAAATAATACAGCAATTCAAAAGTTTATAATTTTATTGGTTTTATTTTAACTTTTAACTTGATTTTTAATCATTATGTAAAATTTTTGCAAATAGAATATTGTGTATTATAATTTAGCATATAATTTATTATATGTTCAAAAAATGAATAATTTTGATCAAAGTATTGAAGGCATTAATCAACTTAAATAATTTTAATTTATTAGAGAATTTAGTTTATGAAATTTTTGAACATTGAAATGATGAACTCATTTAAATATTTTTGTTAATAATTATCAAATTTATATTATTGTGTAAATTTCTTACTTTATAATTATGATTTCCCAAATGGGTGTGTCGGCCATAGACTGTCCACTCCTCAGGGGTTTTCAAATTTTGATAAATGCTAAAAGGTTTTATTTGTCACGAAAAGTTTAATATTTATGAAGAATAAGATCAAATACACTAGACTGATATTTTTAAATGACTATTCAAGCCAATCAAATTATTTGTGCAATTTATTAAAATATTTTACATAAAATTTTTTAAAAATTAGCCAAAAAACTTTTATTTAAAATTTTACCTAAACATATCCGAGAAATACGGCCGCAACTCTCGCCCAGACTTTATTAATTTTGGAAATCTATAATTATCACATGATTTACTATTAATTAGTTATTCAAATACTGTAATAGCATCACATAATCAGAAAGTCATTTGAAATGATTAGTGAATAGTAAATAATGATTATTTAATAATGTATATAATGAACTATTTGAATATCGGTCATTGTCTGCATTTACTTTTTATATTTATTATAATTTTATATACTATTCTATAATAGTTATGTACAAAAATTAAACAAAAGCGTTGTTTTATATTATAATAGCCAAAATAATGCAATCAAATGATGCAATCAATTCATCTCAGTTAGAGTTTAGCAATGGTGACCAATGCTGAGTTGTATTTACTGTTTAAATGTTACCAAACAATTAAAGTCATTTTTTATTTAATGTTGTTTTTCTCATTCGCTGCGCATAACTTATGATTCGTTACATAACTTGTAAGTAGTTTTTTTGTTCTATAATTAGATTTGATTATATTTACAGCATTTACTCTGTGCCTCACATGTGATCTTAAAAATTTCATTCCATAACGCATTCTTTAAATTGAGCTTTTAATTGCCAACATTTAAGCCAATTTAGTAATTAGTATGTATATTAAGTCGAAATAATATGAATTTTAAATATTCAGATATTAAAACATTAAAGCTCTTATTTGTTTCAATTTCAGTATAAATTAAGTTTTAAAAACTTATTAACGAGTTAAATGACATCTCAGGAAAAAATTTGAGCCATTATATATTACAAAATAGTGTAAGTATTACAATGTTTATATGGAATATATTTTAGTTTCATTTTGAAATATAATAATAAAACATTAATGATTTATTAGGTAATGGATAAATACATAAGTTTTTTAATGATTAATTTGAATATTAATATTTCGTAAGAAATTTTATTTACTCAATAAAAACTTTTCGACTACAAAGCACTCTTTATATGAGAAAATGATAAATTATTAAAAACAAGTTCGTTTGTTAACTTGAAAACAATGTTAAAATCTAACAATAATTAATAAATGATTATAAACTCAGTTAAAATCGTATCTAAACCTTAAATTCAATTTGATTTGTATAAAATCAATCACTTTTATGATGTCATAAATTAACAGTAAAATTCTCACTTTTGTGTTAAAATATTTTATAATTTAAGCATATATGTATATTTATATATAGATAATATATGTATAACATATATTAACAATTTGTCAATACGAGTAATCACTATCAGAGTCCACATAATCATAATCGTCGTCATCCTTAGAGCGCGCTCGCAAACCAAATCTCTTGGCAGCGATTACAAACTCATTTGCGCCACCATTTTCACCGGTAAAGTCCAACAAACTTTGGCAATAAATTAGAAACAATCAGTTAAAATAGCTTAGCATTGCCTTAACTAATGATAAGACTAGCATTTCTATCTTTTTAAGGGGCTTTACTTTGTATTATTTTGTGCATTTTCTTCAGCCACTAATATTTCATACTCTTCTGCGGCGTAACGATCCCAGTCTGACATCGCCAGACCGTCTTCGTCGCGACTCGACGCGAACGGATCTCTCTGTTCGTGATCGAGATATTTCTCCAAATTGAAGAATGTGTCGAAAAATATAGGCGTGAGTCGACACCGCTTCAGATCTGTCAATGATATTCTCTCGTGCTCTTCAGGTCGCACTAAGTCTAACATCTTTCCAATGAGTTCAAACAATTGAGTTCAAGTAGAAATAATTAGTAAAAATAATGCTTTCATACCTGACATAAGCAGTCGTTGAACGGCAGCGCTTCGATGCCTATCGCTTCCATTCTTTTGATTTGTTCGCTGTAGAAGTACTCCAACTCGTACATCGATAAGTATCCGTCGCCGTCCAAATCCATGCACCGAAACCAGTACTCTATAGATCTGGGATGGCGTTTGTCTTCTTCGGAGAGCAGAAACCAGACAAACTCTGCGTAAGACATTTTGCCGTCTTTCCTGATCGCGCCCCGAGTGACTGCGCCACTGAATATGCGGTCAATCATTCGCGAAGATATGGCTGTATAATTGACGCGTCATTTATATTTGTGCGAGTAATTAAGCGTGAAATAGTAGGCACATATTGAGCAATAAAATGAGTGCTCACCGGAATCGTTATGTTTGGTGAGATCGAATTTACTAATATACAGATCGTGATCCTTATCCAACTCCCAAAACTTGCAGTAAATCACGTAAAAGTGTTCGTACGAGAAGTAATCGGTCACCTGATTGATGTCCTCTTCCTCCTCGAGCAGCGACAACACCTGCAAAAAGTTCGACTTTCGCAGTTCGGGTAGCGTTATCTTTCCAGACCACGATTTGTTGACGCAATAGTAAATTCTGGCGATGACAGTGTGAACGTAACGCGAGTGAAACTCTTCGGCGTCTCTGAGAAATGCCAGACCCGGATGGCTATCGATGACGTCCTGTATTAATGGCACAAAATCTTCGGGCAGAAAATAGTTGCGTTCGCCGCGCGTTAAGATCTTCAAAAATCGTGACGCCTCGTCATAGCATGAAGTTATCACTCTGTGCATCACGAAAACAAGCAATTAATTAAAAGGGCGGGCAATAATTTGTTATATGAAAAAACAAATAAGTTTAGAGACGGAAGTATTTGATTTGGAGGGCAATCGAGTGCAAAATAGTTATCTCACTTTTTCCAGAAATCTACAAACGCTTCGCAAGCGATGACCGCCTTTCGATTGCCGTTATTTCCATTAGTGACGGCTCGAAAGAGCGGTTCCTTCCAATAGAGCGGAATGCCAACGGTCTTGAGGATGGCTCCAAACTCTTTACGTCCAGCCGTTTTGGATGGAAAGCGATCGAAAACGCCAGTAATGCGACAGATCTGCATCTCGACCTCGTGCGACGAGTAGGGTCTGCCCTGAGGGTAGTAGAATCGCGGTAATGTGGTAATGCTTGTGCCGCTCCCGTACGCGCCCGTCAACGAGTTGGAGCGCGAAAAGCGTCGCTGCAGTGCCAGCACTTCGTTCTGCGAGATTTAACGTTTCACTCATTATATGAATGCACGTAATTAACTAATTGCAAGCCTAGCCAACGACTTTCTTATTAACAAACTAATAAATCTTATTTTATTGTCATTTTAAGCCAAATGAGAACAAAAGTCGCAAATTGTTCTGTTGTTAAAGCGAATGCTATCCGATTACCAGAGTATTACATCTACTGTTTTACTCTTAAGACTTTTACGAGTTGGATCAGATTAGCGGAAAAGAAATACGACAGACGAAAATAGGACTAATAATACGATAGATATAGTGGAAAGCAAGGGATGCGGCGAAACAAACAGTTATATAATGAAGATTACGTGAGTCACAAATATACGAAAGCCTCACTTTTACTTTGGCAAAGAGGGCCACTTTTTGACGATTGCAGACTGCGATTCAAAAGATAAAGGTATATCGAGTGAGTACACTCGTGGGTATTCTTGCGTATATTCGTGTGTATATTGTTGGCACTTCTCTCTAATACGCGCACAATATTGAAACAGTTTGAGAGCACGAAAGAGAGGGAGGAATAGAGAGTGAGGTAGAAGTTCAGGTAATTAACTCAATCATTATTAGCTGTAAATGACTGACACTATCTGCGCATTTATAGCAGATTACACTATAATTAATTAATTGCGCTTTACTCGTAATTTACTACCGGTTTTGATTAATAGCTTTTACTTTACTTAAGTTTCTTCTTTTTTAAATGAATTTAAAATTTAAATGTTTAACAATAAAAAGCACGTTTACTTCCTCATTGCTAATAATAGTGTCGCACCGATTCATTTATCAACTGAAATGCTTAATCAAGAATTAGCCACACATAACTGTAAACATTGAAATCATCCACTAAGCAAAAAGTACTCTCATTTTTTAAAACACATTTTAAACGCAGAGTCAAGAGTACCAAAATAAACACTTTTACAAAAAAAAATTCGTTAACAGTTAGAATGAAGCGAAAAAGATTTTTTAAAACATATTAACAATTTAATACATATATTTACTCGAATAGCAACAAAAAAATAGAAATTTATTTTATTCAATGTTTAAATTTTCTGGTCATTTGCTTATTTGAAAAGCGAAGATTAGCGATAATAAAATTATTATACTTTTCTTATGAATTATGAGTAAAAATGAATGATAAGTGTTATCACTTGCAAGTGTTGCCCTATTTTTTCCTTTCACTAAAAAAGATCGTTTTTCTTTATTCTCTATTTCCTAACCATTAACTACCCGTTAAGCACACTATTTTAAGTTCACAAAATAAAGACACAAACTTTCACCAGATTTGTAAAGTCTAACGTTATGTCATAATTATCTATTTATAACATTTTGTAATATAGTCGTCTCTATTGTCTTAGTTATCTTTTACAATACAGTGTATAAAAGTTTAGATGGGATTTTGATTACTAATAAAAAGATTCATTGTTTGAATTTCTCGCAGCGTTGAAACTTTCGACTGACTTTTGCTTTACTAACCAAAATTTATTTTCTCTTCGCTATAAGTAAACAAAATTGAACTCAAAAAGAAAAATATGAACTTCTTGTTCGTCTCCTCTAAATCTCTAATCTCCAACTCTGTTTGACAGTTTGCTTATCTAGTATTTGCCTAATTTTCACAATTAACCTGATTATTTCGGTTACAGCTGTTCCGTTTGCAAATTACGATTTCGAAAAAACAAGATTTTGCTGAGCATATAACACGAGTCAAGAGAGAGATGTGTGAGTAAATATAGCGCAAAGATTAGCCGAGTATAAACTCGTTATGAATTATGTATTCATCTTATGAATGAATTAATGTTTTTGTTTGGCTAATTAATGAATATATTAATGTGCCACTAATTATATGGAGCAAAAGGCTTGTCAAAAATTTAGTTCACTTTTTGTATTTTAATGTTATAATCGGCGAAGTAGTGCACTCTCCGTACAATAGCATTAGCAAATTAATTATAATTGAGCAGAAAATGAACAAAAGGTTAACAGCGAACAAAAGAGCACACCTTCTCGCTTATCGGCTTTAACAACAATTTATAATATCGTAATAATGCAATCATAAGAAAAAATGCATTTTATGAGACAAATTAAATGCGTTATTTATCTTTTATCTCATTACCTGTTTCTTATCGTTTGGCGATCTAATCCATTGGTTGAGCTTGTTTTGAGCCATTTTGACGCCCGATTTGCCGCTATTGTCCAACATCTTTACTTTGGCCACCGATGTCTTTTCGGGACACTTCTCAAAGAGCAGCACTCTCTCGGCCACCGAACCCTTGGCCAGAAACGGCTTGACCGTCACCTGTCCGAACACCAACTTTCCGTTAACAAACTTCGGTTCCGCTGGTTTTGGCTCGGGTTTCGGTATAGGCTTGTGAAGCGTAATAATTCTAGGCTTCGGCTTATCGATGGTTGGCTTACTTTTAATACCATTTGAGTTCTCTTTATTTGAACTGCCATTTAAAGCCGATTTGATGGTCAAGTGTTGATCATCTTTAGAACTTTTACGTGACGTCCGCTGAAGGAGAGCTTTCTCGTCGTCCGTTAACTGCTGAGCGATGAACTGCTCGATCGAGGACTCGGGCGCAGACACGGGTCGAGGTTTGCCATTTCGGTGCTTAATTGTTAATTCGTTTTTCGGCGAAACATTTTGAGTGTTACTTTTGGCGGCGATGATGGGAGTGGAGGGCGACTCGCAAAACGTCTTCACAGGTGAGGGTGACATGTGAGCACTTCTTTGCGACACATTTGAAGGCACACTGACGAGCGAAGACTGCGCGCACTTCGAGTCTATAGCACTAAGGATTGGCGCAGAAGTAAGTGCTTGTCTCTCAGCGGTCTGAGTCGGTGGCGATGGCGCTGATGGCGAGTCTATTTCGGGTCGGCTCGAAACAGGTGTACTTCGGCTAACAATTATCTTTCTTTGTGTGACCGCATCCCTGCCGTTGCCGTCGCTATTATCCCTATTGTCGTCGAGCTCTGAGGGCGGAGGAGACGAACTCTGTCTCGACTCGATTAGCGTTTTGTATCTAATTTGGGGTTTAGTTTAGTTTTAATATTTTCGGTCTGATTTAAGGCAGTCATATGTGAGAAACACGAAAGCGCATGAAAAGTTTGATTATAGTGATCGAGCGTATGATAAGTTTGCGAAACATGCTTATTATGCATAAGCATTGTATAAGCGGCACGACTTGCTTGGGATAGAGTTATATGGATCTGGCTTTGCTTTAGTAGAGTGCAGAAAAGAATATTTATTATGTATTAAGTATTTAAGGCTAAATATGTTGTGATAAATGATTTATAAACAACAAGTCGACTCGAAAATATAGCTTAGCTCTATATACCGTGTGTATTTTTAAACAGTATAATTCAATACATAATGAAAAGTACAGTATTTTGTAAGAAAGTCATATTTTTGTTGGCTCTCTAAGTGTAGGAGCAATCAAAAAAGTTTAGCATAACTTATGGCAATGTGTGACATCAGTTGTACAGTCAATTTCAGTTACTATTCATGTTGAAGGCAAACATGTCTCACTGCAAAGAGCGAGAAGTGATTTTAACACTTCATAACCTCAAAATGCAATTCAAAGCATAACATAACATGCGATTTAACAAGACATCACTTTTTATGTAAAAACTGGTTTTCGACATCAGTTATATTTAAGTTTTCTACATATATAACTATAGCCAAACCAATAAAAAATACTTCGATTATTCATTTATAAAAGTATGGAAAAATGTGCAAATTAGTAAACAAGATATTAACTATGATAAAACAATAAATCATATAAGTTATCAATAAATTCAAGTTTAAAATTAATGACAAAGAATAAGTTTAACTTGGAATTCAATTTTAAATGTTAACAAAAAATGTTTTACTTAAAAAGAAAGTTATCAGTTATGAGCCTTGCGCTGACTGTGAGTATACCACTACAGCATCAAAACTTGTACAGTAAAACACATTTTCTGAAGGAAATTCAGTAAAGCTATAATTTTAAGCAGTATATTATAATAAGTATTGGCATTAGTGTGTGACTTCACTCAATCATTGATAAACATAGAAAGTTAGAGCATTTGAAACAATCATTTTAAATTTAAATGTATAAGTTTAGATGTTTGACATTTCCTCCCCCCTCAGTGTATATGTTGATGTTTGAAGCTTTCAATTTTTTAAAGAAAGATACAGAATGTCAGATAACGTGTTCACTCTTAGAATGACGAGAAAATTGTTGAATAAATAAAAGCATCGTTTGTATAAATAATATTTTTACGATAATTTAGAAGAACAACAAATAAAGGTATATATGCTGAATTTAAAAAAATTTACGCAACAAACAACTCAGAGTTTTGCAATGCTTAGAAAAGTTTTAATTTAAGATAAAAAATTTTATTTTTATCACTTTTATTATTAGCGATCAACCTTTTTCTTTTGTTTGAATTTATAGTACTGTTAAAGCATTTTCAAAACCAGAAATTCTAAGTTTTACAAAAAACTAAATAAATAGCAAATAAAATGTTTTATCCAAAAATGAAAAAAAGACTTTGAAGACAACTTTGAAATAACTTAATTATATTAAGTTTCGAAGGTAGTGAACAATTGCTTTTTGATAAAAGTAAATATAATTAAAGTTCATTTAATATTCATTTAAATCTTTTATTTCTATTAGTTTAAAAATTTTTAAAAACCCTTAACAATACATTT
>JAQIYA010000057.1:0-34801 GCA_034699355.1 Microtritia minima | reverse complement strand
AATAATTACTTACGGTACGCATTTTTTCCCCATCCAGTTGTAACACATTTAAGGCCATCAAAACTTTCGGCTGCCGTCGGTAAGCAAATGCTCTCTATATTTGGTCGATACTCGACTTGTCTATCGAGCTTTAATAATGCTAAATCATTCCATAGGCTATTATTTCTAAATGACGGATGAATTGTGATCGAAACAACACTATAATCTTCGTGCGGTAAAAATTCGGTTGTCTTTTGAGTGTCCCATTCGCCCAAACGTACTAATAATTGGTTTTTATTGTTTTTCCTGTTGCAATAATTAATTAATAACTAATAATATTTGGTGATTAATAATTAAGTATTTAATAATGCCTTACTTTATAGTGGAAATTTTAAGCATTACTTGGAATTAAAAAATTTTGACCTGAATTTAAATTTTTTAGTGCAATTGCAACACAAAATTGCAATTTACGTATAAATTCAGTTTCGGTATTTCCCATTTAAACATTGCAAGACTGGAAATTTGATTATATATAAAAAACAAAATATTATTTATATTTATAAAGAAAAGCGCAAACTTAATGATACAAAAGTTTTGCACTTCGAAAACTTACAAGAAAGGCGTCACACAGTGAGCAACCGTGAGAACGTGAAACTGATCGATGAGCACACCTCCGCACTGAAACAAATTGGCACCGTTTTCGAATTTTAGTAGAGCGGCCTATTAATTATAAATTATAATTAATATAAAAAAATTGTATTTTACAAACCATAAATACATTTTATACATTTTATAAACTAATTGTGCTGCATTTTTTGTTTAATAAAAATTACTAAAATTATATTATGGTATGAATGGATTTTAAATAATCATAATAATTAAAATTTTTTGATAAAAGCATAATTATCTGAGTATTGATTTGTCCAAAATTCTTAAACTCAATACGTTGAATAACGTCACGTTGAATTGCATTTATATTCATTTTAATTTTTAAATTTTTGTCTAATTCTTACACCAATTAAACATATTTATCATTTGCAAACATTTTAATACTAATCATTGTGCAGTGTCTACTTTTTTAGTTTTTAATTGCAATCAAATCAAATAATAAAGTTAATTATAATATTGTTCATCAAAATGTTTTGTATATATCATTCTGTTTAGCATTTGTTAATTGCAATTATAAACTCAACGATAGCACAATCATTAATTAGCCAAACAACAATTTCAAACCAGTCACGCCCGTAATGAGCTCACTCATGCAACTGTCATACCATACCTGCCACGGCCACTCTCCAAAATCAGATTCGCCGACATCCGCGGGACTTAAAATACGTCTGTTAATGCCGCTCGGATTTCTCACACCGCAATTATGAATATATGGTTTCTGAGTGGAGGCTTCGGGATCACTACAGCAAACATGAAATGTGCCGCAAAATGGGGGCTTTAAATTGGATTCCTATTCAAATGAAATGAGTGAATATATAGTAAATTTATCGATATAATAAAACAAGGTTTTTCTAATTTAAATAGTAATTCTGAATAACAAATAATAAAAATACTTTTTATCATAATTTATTTTATTTTTATTAAACATTAAATTATAATTTTGAATATATTTAAGTTAATTTTTAAATTATTCATTATGTTTAAATTTTTATTAGAAGTAATGTAAGAGTAATCATATTAATGTTCCATAAATAATTTTTTTTGACAAATTTTTTTTCTAATTATGTCAAATTTATAATTAATTTCTACAAAATATGGTATAATTACAATCAAACTATTAAAATTAGTTATTTAATGCATTGGGCTGTTAAGAATTTTTAAAAATATGGTCTAACATTTTTTTAATTTCCGAATAAATAATGAATTTTGTAACGCAATTTTTATGATAAAATTTTTTGTTTATGAAATTATTTTAATAATTAAATTCTTTTTAAAAAATTGGATCTTACGAGTGGCAGTTCTTTCACTGATGGTTTTATTTTTCTTGGATCAATAAGACCAGAGCCATCCTTAAAGAAGAAAAAAATAATATAATATGATTTTAGTAAAATAATACTATAATTAAATTGATGAATCGTTACTTAATATGTCTTAGTATGTGTCTTTCATAGCAACAAAATAAAATAATTTTAAGTAGTTTTTAAAAATAATCAAATTCTTCATACAGTTATAATCTTTCCATCTTCACATTGATAGTATGGTACACATATGCAACCATTTGCTCCCTGAAAATATTTAACAAAATTAAAAAAAAAATTCTTTATAAAATAACAAAGTTAATCTATTATAATAAGTAATCATATTTAGTAAATGAATTTAATTACAATGCAAATCAAAATCAAATCAAATCAAACAATTTCAAATAATGAGTTAATATAATGATTAAAATGAAGTATTATCATAATATATATATATAATTTTGCCATATTCATAGTGAAACTATTTTGTCTATTATAAATTATAGAAAATTTCTTATTTTATTAAATTTCTTATTAAAAAATTAAAATATTTAATGCTGTAATATTTTGTTATAAAAATATTTTTTATAAAGTCAATCCATAATGTTTCATCTTATTTATGTTGATTTGATATTTCAATAAAATCACTAAACTATGCTCTATCGTATCCATAGAACTCTAAAGTTTATCCTTCACGTAATTAGAAACATAATTATTTAAAGTAATTTCAATTTTCTCACAAATCTTTAATCTAAAAAAAAACTTAAACAGAAGAATCAGATAAAGACATACAATGCTCTCATCGGCCACATCGCTATCGTCATCATAATCTGATTTTGGATCATTATTGCTATTAACAGCGGAATCAACAGCAATGCCTTCGTTGGAAAATTGATTGGCGTTATTTGATGAGCCGGTATTAGAGATCACTTGCGAAGGTTTGCTGTTTGCCGGAGGAATACCGGCGTCTTCTTCTTCCTTATAAGAATCACTGCTTGGATATGGCTGTACAACAGTTGGATCGTTTAACTGTTGAGAGCGAAACTTTGGCCCATTGTTCAGAACGGTAGCACTTCTGTTTCGTGCCGATTCGACTCCATTCAAACTAATTAAACTGCAATTAATAAATATAATAAATGCAATTTTTAACATCGTTGTCATTGTGTTGACAAAAGATTCATCAAAGCGTTAAAACTGTAATATATTTTGATTTGCTTGCGAATAGCATTAAGCAAAAACTCTGCACTTCAAGACGATAAGTTGTTTTTAAGTTTAGAAAAGTGGTTAAACGAGCATAAGTGTAGTCTAAATAATTATCATTGCGTCACACTTTCAGTCCAACTATATATTTCAAGGTTTACTTCTTTGAAGTGAAATTAATTTATACTAATTGTCCTTTTTATTAACACTTTAGAGTTTTTAAAATATCAGAAAATATAATAATATCTAAAACGTATTACTTATATTAAATGTTGTTTAAAACATGTTTCTTGGCGTTTATAATTTTTCTCAATAGTTCGTCGCATAGTTTTATGTTTTATGTTAATAGCTTTATGATACTGTATTTATATAAAAGATATTTATTTAATATTAAAAAAAAAGCTCAATAGAATATTAAGTCATTTTTCAAGATTTAAATTTATTGCAGTAGAGATGAGAAAATTATTCAAGAAATTCACGAGAAAAAAAGATATTCTTAAATAATATGCTTTCAAAATTTCTTATTTAATATGATCCGAAATTGAATACAAACTTTTTTATTGCGAACTGGTTTTCTGGAGTTTGGAAGGGCCTGCATGTGTGGGCTCTGGATGTTGGTGTGCAGATGTCAAGAGATCACTTTTTATCTTTCGATTTGCCTTAAACCTCTCGTAGGCATCAATCGGTTTCGGAGGGGGTTCGGGGTCGGGATAGGACTGTATGAATGCGTGATTTAACAGACCTGCGGTCGATGTTGGCCTCTGGCTTATGTCGCAAAGCATTTGACTGATCATATCTCGCGCCTGATCCAAGCCATGCCTAGGTTTAGATAAGTTAGAAATGGATTGATCGCAATTAATATCTCATTAAGTTACTTAAAATTTTAAATATATATTAAATTAAAACTAAAAATAAACTATATGTTTTTAAATAATGCCACAAATTGGACATAATTTCTAAAAGTTTAAACTTTCAACTAATACTTGACAAATGAATTAATAAAATATTTCATACCATTCAGGGTTGGGATAATCGAATTGGATTTGTTGTATTTTTGTCTGCACAGTGGCTGCGTTTTCGTCCCAAAATGGTTGATAACCAGCAATGAGTTGATATAAAATCACACCACAACTCCAAATATCACAGTCCACATCATAGGCCTCATCTTTGGATACTTCTGGAGAAAAGTAGGCCGGAGTGCCCACCTTTAGGTGCCGATGTCGCATATATTGTCCTGTGCTCGCATCCATGCGTCTCTGTATAGTTAAACCAAAATCAGCGATTTTAACGAGAGTCGAACGCTTACTCTTAAGCAGCAAATTCTGTGGCTTTAGATCTCTATGAAGTAGTCCGCGATCGTGCATGTGTTGCACTCCTCTCAATACCTGTCGAATGACAACACTGGCCTCCGCGGGGGGGAAATATTCTTTAATAATTAGCTGATCCATCACATCACCGCCCGATGCTATTTCGTACAAAATGGTACAAAATTGAGTGCTCGGCGATGCTGTCAAACAAATTGATGATATTTGGATGTCCCGTAGGTTTGGATAGCATACTGCAAAAGTCGGACTCTTTCACCATCGAATCCTTTTTGTCGGGAGTGTTGTTATGTTTGACGGCAAACTCTCGTTTGTCCGCTTTCAATACACACCTGCGAACCACACCAAAGCCTCCTTTTCCTAACTCTTCTTTCATTTCGTATTCATCTTTAAATTTCCTGTTTGGTTGTCCAGATCTTTCATGCATAACCCAAACATCGTCATCTTTTTTAGTAGACATCTTTTAGCAAAACCAATATTACAATTTTGATTTGTTTTTCGATGTGATTTTCAATTTTATTTCTAACAATTACGCATAAAATTTGTATTATCTATATTTTTAATTTAAACAATAAAGTGCGTGTCAGTACGTCTCTAACAATGCTTTTAATTTTTAAAGTTTAAAATATTTTATTGAATAATAATACATTATATTTTGTTTTTTATTGTGAAGATAAATTTTTAAAAAATTGATTTTTTTTGTAAAAAGCAAAATATATTGTTTAGAAGTCTCTATTATTGATAAAATAATAATGCGAGATATAATGTATTTGTTCGCCACGAATAATATTTTTAATTGTTAAATTAAATGTTAATACAAATTTTCATTATTTTTCGAATTTGATAAAATGTTAGCCGTTGTGAGAAATTAACAAAATAAAAAAAATAATACTTGTCTGTTAAAAAATTATAATATAAAAGCTTAATCAGATCATAACATGTTAATCATGAATACTGTTTGTCAAATCGAAGAGAACAGAGAATTAACTGATAATTTTAATTTTTATTTATATTTTAAAAACATTATTTAGAAAAAAAAATGAATAATTAATAAGTAATCATTTTTATTTCAAAACCATTAATCAATTTTATTATTTAAATATCAAAGTAATTTCAAACATATTTATAATTTAATTTAATAAAAATTTATTTATAAATTATTGTACATAATTATGCTTTTAAAAAAATGGTGCTATAAAATAAATTTAATTAAAAATATCAATTATAAATTTAATAAAATAAATTTTCGTTCAATATCATTATTGCAATACAAAATTATAAATTATCTATAAGTTATAAAATGTAATTAAAAAGCAGTGGATATTAACGTAAACCTATAATAGAAATGGCAAATAATGACCAGAGATGGACGGCTTCAACTTATTTACTAATTTGAAGGAATGATTGGAGAATCACGCCAACCCTTACAAGGTTTTCGACGAGTATTGCAAATTACAGCATAACAAAGCAACAACTTTAATGTACAATACTCTCAATGATTGAGAAATATAACTGCATTATGGAAGTTCTAACATAATATGTGACAACGAATAAACTTCTTTTGCTGAAATAAAATATCACAACAGGTCTTCTTTGTTCTCGACTGTGCTTTTATGTAGATTTGTTCAGCAACTGTACTATCATTACTATACAAATGTTGAAGACCACAGATATAATGCACACATAATATCTTTTGCTATAAAAATTGTCTCTACAGTAAAAAAAATGCGTTCGTAAGGCACTGCTTGTGATAATTATTCACAAAATTAAAAGCACTTTGTGTTGCATAATTAACATTCAGATTTGTCTTCTTCAACTAAATATTGAGTGTCTTTGTCAGTGTCCACCGAAGTAGGATTCAACGAGATTTGTCTAATTTGAACTTGAGGTGAGGATCTGTGAATAACACTAGACGGCGAGAGCACAGCAGATCCGGTTACAGAGCTGTCATAATTATTGCTATCTAAAGGCACTTTTTTGTCAAATAACTCATCAGGAACTTCATACAATCCGCTGTTTGGCGATATGGTCTCGTTGTATAATTTCTTAATAGTCTCGTCAGTTCCACCGTTTTCCATATTTCCGAGAGCGTCGTACATAGGATTTGTAAAATCTGTTGGTTTCAAGTCTCCCAAATTAAATTCTCCATCAAGAGGTTCCTGTAAATCAGATAATTATTTCTTAAAATTAACAAATTATTCGTTATAAATTGTGTTATTAACAATTATTGCTCATAAAATTTAATCAATTTCTAATCTAATTTAAATACTAAATAAGAGATTATTTTCTCTGAATCATTTTATGAGCTCATAGGATTTTTGACTCACCCCTCCTTGACTATCGTTTGGTCCGTTTCTCATAAAAGTTGGTCCAGTAAATTCAACATTAGTACCGCTACGAAATGACACGCTTTGATTTGTGCCAAATCCTGGTTTTCTGTGATTTAATAAATATTCAAAGATACAATTTAATAAAGATTCAAATTCATTCAATGAATGTCTTACGAATTTCGTTTCTTAAAGAAAATATAAAGCGCGGATGTTATCAGTAGTGCGAGCAAAACGATCAGAATCGGCAAAATGACAGAAGCGAAAATCGAAGATACTGTTCTTCCGCTGATACGACTGCGTGGGATATATTCTTCGCAATTATTGCCTTCAAAATTATCCAAACATTTGCATTGTTTGACTTCGTGATCAACTTTAACACACGAGCCTCCATTCCGGCACATACATCGATGAGGAGTAGCTTTGGGCGCTTCGAACGCTGTGTTGCAATTGCCGTTAATGCTGGCCACCGAATTGCTTCCGTCGGGACACGAACATCGATAGCCGCCAGGTATCAACAAACAGAGATGCGAACACGAAGCACTCTGGCAATTGTTCGCAACTAAAATAAACAAATAACATTTATTGAACAAATCTAATTGAATCTAAGTTTGTCATTTTGAAAAGAAAAAGTTGTTTGACGCGCAAAAGAGATCTAAATTTTCAAAATAATTCGATAATTTAATAAATAATGAAACATACGCGAGGTATTATATTTCTTCTCTTGATATATCTTGACATCAGTGGCGTGCTCTAAATATCTTCTCACTCGCACTTTCACGCCACGACCGAACTTGTCTTGTCTGAATATTTCTCCGGTATCGCGAGTCACCCAATATAATTGATCCTCAAACATATCCAAACTGAAAGGATGGTATAATTCACCGCTAATGACAGTCACTCTATTATTTCCGTCATAATTAGCGGTTTCGATTGTATTCAATTTGGAATCACACCAATAAATTCGATGACCGCCTTCGTAATCAATTACAAGACCGGCGGGATATCCAAGTTTTTCGCTAACAATGGATGTTCTTCGAGAACCATCCATCCAACTCGACTCGATCTTTGGAGTTAATCCAGAATCAGTCCAAAACATTCGACTAATGAAGAGATGATAAGAGAGATGTTAAAGAAAACATTTTTAAATTTAAACGACATATTATACCCCAATTCCGGATCCAACGCAAGAGATGTTGGCCTTTCTAAACCATTATTAATTAAAGATTTTCGATATCTGCCATCGAGAAGACTTGTAAATATTCGTCCTCGTGGTCTCGCGCTCGACAGATCCATATCCATCCAATAAAGATTTCTTAAATAATAATCGATAATTAAGTAATTTAATAAAACATTTGTAATCAAATTCTCACCTTCCGACCCAATCGACTGATAAGTCTACGGGTTTAGTTAAGCCCTTCAATTCGAGATTTTGTGGATATGCAGTGCCGTGTCCGGCATCGTTTGGATTTGGCATATAAGCTCGTTTTATAGTTTTCTCATAAGTATCGGCCCAATAAAGTACATCTGTAAATAAATATCGATTATATTATCTAGAATTAAAGTGCATTTGAAGTTATAACTAATTTAATTTTTTAATATTTTAAAAAAGTAATTATAAAAAATTCTGATTTTATTTTAATTCTCTTAGATCTAAGTCGTAAAATTTATCTTAAAATTAAAATTTCATACCAGACACAGGATCGTAATCAATAGATTGCACTCTGCTTTCTCCAGAAACTAAAGCTGACTGATGTTGTTTTGTTAAATCTATTGCTCTCACATCAGGACCGTCGGCGTATAACACAAATGCTGGCAAATCACTCTTCACGACACAGCGTTCATCAATGAATTCATAACCAGTTTTACAATTACATGAATACGTGCCCTCAAGATTGACACAATTTTGAGAACAATTATGTCCAAAACGTGCGCATTCGTTAATGTCTTCGCAAAACTTTGTATTATTTTGCGATATATGATAACCCCTATAATGGACAAATTAACATATTCAGTCAAAACTTAAAGAAAAATTAATATTTCAAAACTAAACAATTTGATATTTTTTTATCTAAGTATATAATTATTAAAATAAAAATATCTACAGATCTACTAAATCTTCAAAATATTTAAAAATCGTGCTATTGATTTGATTAAATAAAATGAAGTTTGAAAGAAAATAAATAGAAATATAAAAGTATTTCAAAAATCCGAAAAGTATTATATAAATGAAAGATTAGCCAAACATTAGCAAAATTAAAAACATTAGCCAAAAAAAAGATTTGACCCAAAAAATACATACATAAAATCATTTAGTTTGGTTTAAATACCAATATTAAGATTCATAGTTAATAGCAAATGCGGATAATATGGTAATATAAGAGAGAATAATAAGCAGTCATAATAAGGGAGTCATTGTTAAACGGCAAAACATGACATGTGACAAACCTGGGACAAACGCAAATATAGCCGCCGTCGCCGACCGCCGTGCAATTATGCTGACATCCGCCTTTAGTTTCTTTATTACACGATCCTCTATGACATCCTCTTTCGTCTGATAAGTCGCCACAATCGTCATTGTGATCACAAACCTTTTCCATAGGTATGCACTGTTCGTTTGCGCATTTAAAATGACTGGCCAGACATGGAAGCGGCCATTTTCGACATAAAGTGTGATTGTTTTCATCGCTTCCGTCACCGCACTCGTCCTGACCGTTACATATTTGCCAGAGAGGTATACATCGCTTATTACGGCATTGAAACTTTCGCGTTAAATCGCATTCAAAGCTTTGACACATCGATTCGAGTTCGTCGGTCGCATCACCGCAGTCGTCATCGCCATCGCAGAGAAAATCGGGTCTCAAGCAGACTGTGTTATTGCATTGAAACAGAGATTCCTGACAATATCTGCCGTTAGGGAAGCGTGTCGGACAGTTGGTCTCGTCGGACACGTCTCGGCAGTCCTTATTGCCGTCGCAAACAAGTTTTTGCGGAATGCAATGTCCACTTCTGCACTTGAATTGGTCGTCTTTGCATTTGTAATCGTGACATTCTTTTTCATCAGAGCCATCATCACAGTCATCGTCGTGATCGCACCGCCATCGAGAAGGAATGCATTTTTTATTTCCACATTGAAATTCACTTTCTGAACACTCTCTATACAAATCAGTACACATTGAACTTTCTTCATCAGTATTATCGCCACAATCATCTTCAAAATCTATGAAAAAATATGTCTTTTAGTTAATATACTTTAAGAAAAAAATTAAAATAAACTCAAAACATACCGCATCTCCATCTTAATGGAATACAACGACCATTTTTACATTTAAAATCGCCAGTTTCGTGACATTTGGGGCAAAATTCTGGATTGATTTCATCGGAGTTGTCGCGACAATCGTCTTTGCCGTCGCAGAATAACCAGCTGGGAATACAACGGTAATTATTTCTTGTGGGACACTTTTGCCAACCAGTGCTACAATTCCTATTTCTGCATCGATGAGCGGGTTCATCGGAATTATCACCACAATCATCGTCGAAATCGCAAAACCAAAGTTTTGGTATACATTTTCCGTTTTCGCATTTAAATTGCGTGTCTTTATCGCATTCTCTAAAATGACACACAGAGGGATCTTCATCAGAGCCGTCAGAACAGTCGTTATCGCCTAAAATAATATAATTTAATTTTAATAATCAATAATAATTGCAAAAGTATTACCATCGCATTGCCACGAGTCGGGCACACATCGTCCGGTAGAACGACATTTGAAACTATGTTCGCCACAGGCTGTGTCGCAGAAGCTTTCGTCAGATTTGTCACTGCAATCAAGTATTCCATCACATATTCTGATTCTAGAAATACACGCATTATTATTTCTGCACTGAAACATTCCCGGTTTGCACATAAACGGCGGACACTCTGCTTCGTCCGAACCATCTTTACAATCCTTGTCGCCATCGCATGTCCAAAATATTGGAATACAGCGATCATCTGGAGATTGACAACGATGTTGTCCTTTAGTGCAGTTAGCGATACAAGTTTTGTTATCAGCTTTTAAAATAAAATTATTAGGACAGGCGCACGTATAGCTCTGTCCGCCGGCAGCAATCAAACACAAATGAGAACATCCGCCGTTATTATTATCGCCGCAAGGATTATCGTATGGCAACTGTTTTAATGGATGATAAATATGAATATCATAAGGTCTGTGAGAAGTGTTACGTAAAACTTGAAGGTTTTCTCCCGTAAATTTGTGTGCTTTTAATAAGCCTTTAGTATTCCAATCGGTCCAATAGAGCCAATCGTCAAATACTGACAAAGCGAATACATGCGGAACGCTTGCGCCGCTTAATACTGAATGTCGATTTTTGCCGTCAAAGTCGGAGTATTCGATGTAATCCAAGTGAGCGTCAGCCCAAAAGATTTTGTTGCTAAAATAATCAATTGTGAGAGCGTTCGGCCAAACGAGTTTGTTTTGGTAAGTGATAATACGCGTCAAATTGCTGCCATCCATACCAATCTTGCCGATGCAAGAGTGGTGTCCCCAATCGGTGAAAAATAAATAACCGATACCGGGATGAACGGCAATAGCGCGCGGATCGGAAATACCGCGACCGAGAATAGTCTTGCGATGTCGACCATCTAATTCTGCGACATCGATGTGTTTGCTGGTTCTGTCCATCCAATATATCTTACGCGCCACCCAATCAATGGCTATGCCTTCGAGACCGTGAGCTTCGTGTCTGATAACGTTTTCCTCGTGTGTGCCGTTCACATATATACGATTTATAGTTTTATTTCCCACGTCTGCATAATAAAGCCGTTCTTCTCGGTAATCAAAATCAAGAGCGACAACATTTTTCAAATCCATTCGAATGAGATTATATAAACTTCCATCTGTGCTAACATTACGCAAATAATATCTGTTGCTAAATATGATCCACGGAACAACATTATCGCGTCTTTTGCAAACGTGTCCATTCATTTCGCGCTCATAATATGTTTCGTTGCATTTGCAATAATAAGAACCAGGAGTATTAAAACAGTATTGACTACACTTGCCTTTCAACGAATTGCATTCATCGATGTCTTCACAAGCTTTTCCATCTTTCATTAAATTATAGCCTTCATTACATTCGCAATAATAGCTGGTAAGCGTGTTAATGCATTTGTGTTCGCAACGATTTATTTCTGTTTTAGCGCATTCATCGACATTGCAATGGGAAGACTCATCGCTGCCATCTTCACAGTCCAGTTGTTTATTGCACACTCTTTCGTAATTAATGCATTGACCGTTTTTACATCTGTATTGACCGCCTGGACATGTGGGCGCTTCAGTCTTGCATTGTGGCTGATTTTCGTCACTGGCATCACCGCAATCGTCTTCGCCATCACACAAATAAGTTTTGCGAATGCATTTAGTATTTCTACATGAAAATTCTTCGGGTGAGCACGTTCTGAAAGTGCAATTTCGATGTTCATCAGAGCCATCGCCGCAGTCATTGTCGTGATCTTTAATTGATTAATAATTGATCATTTCAATAAATTTATAATTAATATTATATAATTTCTGAACTCACCGCAAACCCATTCTTTATTAATACATCTATTATTATTGCATTTAAACTGATCGGCTTCGCACGGCTCGGGAGGAGAGCATGAGTGCAAAGTGGAGTTCTCGTCAGCGCCATCGACACAGTCCGGATCGCCGTCACACACCCATCGCTTGGGTATGCATTGAGCGCGACCCCAATTTCGATTTGCCGAGCATGTGAACTCGCGATCGGGATCGCACTGACGAGTATCACATTGATGTCGAACATCTTCGTCTGAATTATCGAGACAATCGTTATCTCCATCACATATATAAATTCGAGGAATGCAATTGCCATTATCACAGGTAAATAGATCGCCAAAACATGTTCGCTTTTCACTTTTGCAATACTCTTCCGGTTCGTCAGCCTTATCACCGCCGCAGTCGTCATCGCCGTCGCAATACCAGGTCGCAGGTATGCACCTGTGGTTCGGACATCTGAAACTGTTTGGCGGACACGTGCGTTGAGAACATATAAGCGAATTTTCATCAGAATTATCTCCACAATCATTGTCGCCATCTTTAGAATAAAATTTATTTCAGTATTTCCACTATTTGTCTATTAAGCCTCACCGCAAAGCCAATATGGTTCGACGCAAATGTTAGTTCCTTCGCATTTGAGATGATTTCCCGGACACGTTCTATTGTTCGCACAAATGGCATGACTTTCATCCGAAGTTTTATTGTCCTTACAATCATTTACACCGTTACAAACTTGAGCTTTTGGAATGCATTTATGGTTAGCGCAGGTAAACTCTCCGTCAGCACATGGAGGATATTCTAAAACACATCAATTGAGAACTCACTTTTTTAGCATTTCATTTAAATAACTTACGGCATCCTTCTTCATCTGTGTTGTCTCCGCAATCGTTTTCGTGATCTTTAAATATAAATAATTGTATTAAAACAATCAGTTAATACGTGTGTCAATACGTACCGCATTTCCATGTTTTGAAAACACACCGTCCGTTTCCACATCGAAATTCATTAGGACTGCATGTGTGCAGAGCTAGAAATATTTAAACATTCAATATTAATATAATGATTTCATAAGCTTAAATTGTTTATTAAAAACACTTACTGCAAAATATCTTATCCTCGTCGGAATTGTCTCCACAATCATCGTCGCCATCACAGGCCCAAAGTCTAGGAATGCATTTGGTGTTACCGCACGCATATTTAGTCTCTTCACACGTAACGTTCTCCGGAACACACATTCGATTTTCATTCGCCAATTTATATCCCGTATTACAGCGACACTCAACCAGTCCATTAGGCGCCTGATGACACGAGTGAGCACATCCGCCGTTATTCAACTGACATGGATTTTTACTGCATTTTTGTCTGTCTGGTGAGTAGATATGAATATCTCGAGGAGACTCTTCCAGTCTCTTGACCATCTCTACCATTCCCGCTCCCGTATGTTTTTCCGCTCGATAAACGCCGCGAAGTTGCAAATCAGTCCAATAAATGTAATTACCAAAAACAGTGACCGCAAATGGATAAATTGTGGCAGAGACTAATATTTCTCTATTTGTTCCATTCATATCCGATCGTTCAATTTTCTCTCTCAAAGCGTCGGTCCAATAAAGTTTTCGTTCGTCATAATCGATACACAGACCGCTCGGTTGTGTCAGACTTTCTTCAATTAAAGCTTTCTTTTCGTTTCCAGCCATAGTTGCTCGAAATATTTTACCAGTGTTTCCAAATCTTCCCCAATCGGTAAAATACATGTATCCCTCACAAGGATCGACAACAATAGCTCGCGGTCTTTCAACGCGAACAATCATAACGATTTGTGTGCCGTCAATATTCATTGAATATATACTACGATTTGCTGAATCAGTCCAATAAATTTTTTTGTTAGTCCAATCGTAAGCAATGCCTTCTGGATTGATGCCTCTCGTCAATATTGGAGAGACTTCATCGCGTTTGTCAATATTCATCCAAGAAATGCTACCATCGGGACGAATCTGAGTAAAGAATACTTTTTTGTTTGCATAATCGAAGTCGAGCCCAACGACATTAGTTAAATTGACTTTTGGCGCAAACGGAGCGCTCGTCATTTGCGGGTCAAGATTGACACTTCGAACTTCTTTACGAGTTGTAAAAATAAGATATTCCTTAACATCTTTGCAGTGAAGCTTTTCTGGACCGAGAACTCCTGTGGCACACGAGCACTTGAATGAGTCGTCAGTATAGCCAGCAGGCATTGCGAAACAAAGTTGTTCGCACTGACGATTTTCCAGTCGAGAACACGGAGATTCGCCCGGAGGTTGGTTTTTAGCATCGAATATGACGATATCCCTTAATGTGTCCAAATTCGATTTGAACGGTTCGGGAGAATTTGTGTTGTTTTCCGCATATTTGCTTCCCCTAAAAATTGTCCTTAAATTTCTGTCCACCCAATAGACCTGAGACCCCAGTATTGACACACCATAAGGTGTCGGTAAATTTTTCCAAACATATTGACGGCGACCCCCAGAAAACGAAACTTTCTGAATGGCATCCTCTCGCGCGTCGACCCAATAAACATCATGCGTTACAATATCTATAGTCAAATCTCGAGGATTACTGATTCCAGTCACGACTATCGGAGTTCTATTGCTGCCATCAAGAAGCGCTTTTTCAATTTTGGGGAACTGTCCGTAATCGATCCAATATAAGAATCGCTTTATAGGATTGACGGCTATTTCGCGCGGAGCGTCGGTTGTGGTCTTCACTAAAACCATTCTATGAGTGCCGTCGAGCCAACTCACTTCAATGTACGTCTCGTGAGGAAACACATTAGTGAAATACATATTTCCCGCAATCCAATCGATAGCGATTCCTCGAATGCCATTACTTCCGATCCCATCAAATATAATATGTTGTTTTTCAGTGCCGTCCGGTTTGATTCGAAATATGCCATTCCGTTCGCCGGGATTGTACTCAACCCAATAAATATGACTTTTGACAACATTAACATCAATATGCAGAATATTGTGTCCATTTCCAGCTAAAGGTTGAATAGCTTCGGCGTGATCTTCGAGGCTAAAGCCTTGCATTTTATTCAAAGAAGAAACCACAGCAAACGATTTATATGCCTGACAATTGGTTTCGCCGTCAGTCCTGAATCCTGTGCTACATAAACATTTTCGTTGGCTATTGTCGGCAGGAATGCAGAGTTGTTGACAGCCGCCATTGCCGACTCTGCACGGATGGTTCTCAACACCTGGACGTTTGCTGTATATTTTTATATTCGAAAGTAAAGGCGTATTTTCCTCAAGAATAATACCGTTGTCCCCATCAGGCAAATTAACGCGAGCTATTTTTTCGTAAACGGAATCGAGATAGTATAGTCGATTATTATAAACGGCTAAGCCCTGAGGTTTTGCTATTCCCGAACCAGTTGTCACTATAGTTTTTCGATCTTTGCCTTCCGTGTCAACGCTTTCAATAACTCCTGTATAACTTTGACTAAAATATAAGCGTTTGTTGTTTAAGTCAAAAGTAAGCGCTTCGACGTGATGTAAGGAGTCTTTAACTAAAATAGTGGAATTAGAGCCGTCCATATTAGCTCGCGCTACCTTTTGCGGTACACCCACACCGCCCTCGTCGAGCCAATACAGTTTTCCTTGCAATGGATCCAATGCTATAGATTTCGGTTTAGCTATGCCTTTATCGCTGCCGTCATTACTCAGAATCGTTCGTCTGTAATATTTTTCTCCGTCTGCTTTGACAACAGCAATATTAGATGCCTTTCGATTTCCGATATAAATATTTCGACCGATCCAATCAAAAGCGATACAATAAGGCGCCCCAACGATTCCATCGGCGAGAAATTTGGTTTGATTGCCCCCCTGTAAGCTAACTTTATAAAGTGTTCCGTTCTCTTTGTCGTCTTCACGCAATTGAACCCAATATAGATTTCCGTTTTGTTTATCATAGTCAAAATCATATCCATTTTCCACACCAATAACTGGAGTGAAATAACCAACAGATTTCTTGTTTGGCGTTAAACTTAAATCGACGATCTGTGTAGCTCTCATAACCATGAGATATGGCGTCTCAACTGGTATGCAGTTTCCTCCATGAGCTGTACGGTCCTGACCATAACCAGGCGGACATTTACAGCTAAATCCAGATGGATTTGGTGACAAAAGGCATAAGTGAGAGCACGTCGCTTCGGCGCATGGATTTTTCGCCGGCGGCTGAAGAAGTACATGATTAATATGTATTCCCAACGGCTGGCTAACTAAATGAGAAACGACTGTTTCGTTTTTTCCTCTGAACTTGTGGCACGAAAGGATGCGATTTAGTTGACGGTCTGTCCAGTATAAGGTGTCCTCGAAAACAGTTAACGAGTGAGGATGCAGGAGATAATGATTATGAGCCAATACTTGTTGTCTTCCCGAACCATCATAATTACAAAAATCTATATAATCCAACTTAGAGTCAGCGAAATATATTCTTCGAGTCGGAATGTCAATTGTAAGCCCATTTGGCCAATAAATTTTTGTGTTGACAATAACTTTACGATTACTTCCATCCATACCCACCTTTTCAATGCGCGGATTTTCTCCCCAATCGGTCCAAAATAATACTCTCGCATCTTCTCTTGGATCTAAACAAATACCTCGCGGTTGACTTATATTCTGAGCAATGAGCACGATATGATTTTTGCCATTGATTGTTGAAACTTCGATAGTTTTCAATCGCGAGTCAACCCAATAGAGATTATTGGCCACCCAATCAACTGCAAGTCCTTCCACCAAATCGAGACCACTTCCCACAACTATTTCCGGCTCACTCGACCCCTTTTTCATTCGGTATATCTTTTTCGCGTGCATATCAGACCAGTAAATAGTTCCCGAAACCATTTCCGAAGCGGTCGCCACAACATTCTCTACTCGAACGGGAATTCTTTCTAAAGAAATGTTTGTTATATTCGCTACTAAAATAGATCTTCTGTTAGATATAATAAGAGTAGCGCTGCTTCTATTAACGGCTTTACAGTGAGTCTTATTCTCTAATCTATATCCATCTTCGCATAAGCATCTGAACGAAGCCTTTTCATTAAAGCATCTATGACTGCAAGAGCCAACTATAGAACATTCGTCAATATCAACACAAGTTTTCGAATCGTTGAGGCGTTCACCCAATGGACACGTGCAGAGCGCGCCAATTGGAGTCTCCGTGCAATTGTGCGTACACTCGTTAATGGAACAACTTTCCAGACCACAACCCGGACCCTCATCGGCACCGTTAGGACAATCCAATTTTCCGTCACATATTTTGCTAATTGGTATACACCTATCGGTTATGTTTGGGCACATCCATTGACCACTCGGACATTCGTAGTGTTTCGGTCCGCAGGCGTGGCGCTCGTCTTCGTCAGAACCGTCACCGCAGTCATCAGTTTGATCGCAAATCCAAGACTTGAAAATGCATTTCGAATTATTGCACTTAAAGTGATTGCTGGGACACTCAATCTCGCCGCACGTGTTTGGCTCATCACTACTGTCTTCACAGTCCGGATTTCCATCACTATATCATTAATATTTAAAACGCATAAATACACAACACTATAAATCAATTCACGTGTTTAGCACTGTTAAGTCACTCACCAATACCAAGATTTAGGAATACATATTCTCGATCCTTGACATTGAAATTGTTTTTCAATGTCGCATTGATTAGGCGATAGTGAAGGACAACCTTTTTCATCCGAACCGTCCTATAAATATGAAATTACGCATTCAATTGTCATTAATAATAAATTAAAATATTTTTACAAAATTACCTGACAATCATTAACTCCGTCACAATGGTAACTCTCGTGAATGCATTGATTTAAATTTGTGCATTGAAATTGCGTGGACGAACAAACAATAGGCGGACAATTCTGTTCATCTGCCTGATCGAAACAGTCGTTATCTCCGTCTTTATAATTAAAACGTTAAGTTTATTATACATTAAATTATATTAAATTTTTAACAGAAATAGATAACAGAAAACTTCAGTTATATAATATTTTCATATTAAAAATATTATGATTTAATAAGAAATGAATATTTAAATATTAATTATTATTATTTATAATTATAAAACAAACTTATATTATTTTGAAATAAATATAACTTAAATATTCATTTGTTAGATATTTTTGAAAAGTTATTTTATAAACTAATTTATAAACTCATGTGGAAAATTGTTCAGTGTGTTCATAAAAAACTTAAATTTAGTAATTGAAAAATTTAAAGTGTTAATTCAATAGTGCTAATGTTTAATGTAATGCGTTTAATATTATTGTTAACATAATAAAGAAGCGCTTTAAAGAAGATTTTTCAAAAATAAATTCAAAAATATTTAATTTATAAACTAAATATAATGTTAATTTTAATTTTAGTCAAATAAAAATTCATCAGATTAAATATCCTTTTATGCATTTGTTTAATTATTCCTTTCAAAACAAAAATACGCGGAAATTAACTAATCTAACAATTATCCTCTCACAAAAGATAAAAATACATTAAAAAAAAAATATTTTTATCTAAAATTTTTTTTTGTAAATGATTAAGCGATTAATTTTCACTACTAAATAATTCATTATAATACTTTCAACATCCTATTTTTGAATTTATGCTTAACTTTTTCATACATCTCTTGTAATATTCGTTCAATGTAATTTTTAAGGACGTATAAGAAATAAAAATAATAATATTAAATATTGATTATTAAAAGAATTTTTTTTTTGGCAAAGTTAAACTAATTTAATTGTGAAAATCACATTTGATTTATGGCAAACATATGAGTTATATTACACTGTACTACATAGCAATGTCATGTTATATAACTTTTTCACAAAATTTAATTGTTTAGCTCATTGTTTCAGTTTTAAATGGCATTTTCAATTCTTGACTTATTTAGTTTACAATTATTGAATTAACTATTGAACTATTGTTAATTTCGTTTAATTATGAATCAGTGAAAAGTATTTTCGGTTTACATTGTATTGCGAGAAGACTTTACACTGACGTTACAACTTTTAAATAATTAATTAATAATTTTAAAATTGTAATCATCAAAATTAAAATTATTGCAAATACGGCATTAAATATTCAGGTTTGATATTAAGGACAGTTGAAACTTAGATTTGTTTTATAAAATTAAAATAATTAAATGAATAATTAATGAATTAATTTATAATTAAATAAATAAATCACACAATAATAATGTAATGATATTAAATACAGTCAAAGTCATTATAGTAGCTCACATTGTTTTCTAAGAAAACTCACAGCGAATGGTTGTCAATGGCAGGCTTTATTTGACACACGCTGTAGATATGGTAAAATGTAAGTTAAATTTTCTCATATGTTAAGCAAATTGTAGTGTTGTAACTATAATTTTGGTTTAGTAAAATTTCTGTTTTATGTGAGCGTTTGCTTCGCTTCGCGCTTTTAGATTTTTAGTTGTGTAAAATGTATTGTTATAGAAGTTTTTGCAAAAAAAATTGTTAGACTAACTCTAACAATACTCTACTATTTACACAAAGTAATAATTTTCACACAATTGTCAACTTATTGCGATCAATTTATTAAACTTAAAAGACATCGTTGGTGTCAATGATAAGTATACCAAAATAAGTACAATTGTGCGGTCACTTGCCTTTCTTTGTTATCTTTGGGGTGAGGGTGGGGTAAGAGTAACAAAAACAAACATTTAAAATTTAAATTTTAGTTAGATTTTAAACAAAAAAACAATTATTAAAAATGTCAAATCTATAAACCTGTAAATTTTATATCTATTTCTAAATTTAAATTTCATTTTATCAATTTCTCAACATAGTTAGACATGATTTTATAATATTCTTATATACAAAATATTTTTAGGCGAAAAGTTAAAACTAATATAATTTATTTAGCAATTAAATATAAATCTAGTTTTGGTCAATTTATTCTTGGCATAACTGATTAATTAAAAATGTCGAGTATTTTTCAGTAATTTCAGAAAAATTTCTTATCAAAATTCCTAAGTAGAGGCTTTAAATTAAATGTTTGCTTTTATGACTGATTTTGAGAGTTTATGAAAGAATTTTACACAATTAATAATTTTATTTTGATAATTATTAAATTTTTTATATGGTTTTTCTAAACTAACACAACTTTTAAAAATTGTTATTTTTTCTCGATTTTAAAACTAATCACACTCTTAGCAGCTATTTTAACAAATGTAAATGCGTTTGCAAAACAATTTTACTAAAATAAAAAATAACAATTTAATGATATTAGATAAGGGATTAATTTCTTTTTTGAATGCAAAATTGATTAAATTGGTAATAAAAAAAATACTTTAAATTTCAAAATTATCTTTATTTTAAGAAAAACTTATTCTACTGTAGCTTAAATTATTTGCCTCATTATTTGTTAACGCTCTGATATTTAATGTTTTATTATTTTAAATAAATATTAATTTAGAATTTATAATAAAATATTAATCTAAAAAAATTAACACTTAAAAACGATTTAAAATCAAATTAATTTTAATTATGGCTCAAACTATTGTGCGGTATTTTACAAAAATATAAAAAATTTCTGTGTATCGCATATAAGTTAAGTATAGATATATATTCTTAAACTTACGCTCAATATGTTTATCTTTATTACTACTAAATATTAACCTCATTTTATCGAATGCGCTTAATCTATCAATTTCGACAAACATTAACGGTGTTCGTAAAAAATAATTCTAATTCAAATATTTCGAGAATCAAATTTTGAAATTTATAACGATTTCGTAATCAAACATTAAACAATTTTCAACACAATGTTCGACTATGCATGCCATAAAAAATATTAAATATTTGATTGTTTCTAAATTTATTAACAGCAATATTTAGTAAATATTTATTATTAAAAAAAAATGTTGGCATCATTACGAATAGCTATTCGGTTGCGATTTAAAGCATGCTTTAGATTACTAAAAATATAAATGAAAACATATAAAAGTATAATTGCATTAAAAACCATTTTGATGAAAAGCAGATTATAGATCTGCTCTGTTTCAATGTTCCCAACAAGTTTGGAGAGACTAAAGACCTCACTATATTGAATATTAATAGGTATAGCATGTTATTATTATTATATAGTATGAATTGATATTTATATACTACACAAAAAACTAATTTTAACTTAAGAATATAAACGTGAATATAAGCGAACCTCTAATAATGAATAAAATTTAGGTCAGAATAGTTTGAATTATCGTTACGCAGCGTTATGTTAGAAACAAAAGTTTCCTTTAATAGATATATTGTCCTCGCATTATTTTCGAAGGCAATCACAATAAGTAATTATTTATTCTATCGCGCAATCAAATCTTATCGAGCAATTAAAATGCAATTAAAGTAATTAATCAAATAAACACACGTACCGCAGACCCAACTCTGTGGTATACAGTGACCACTTCCAGGACAGGTGAACTGATAATAAGCGCAAGTCTTTTCGTGACACGAGTCTCCCTCATCGCTTCCATCTCCGCAATCATTTTCCGAATCGCATTTCCAAGAGAGCGGTACACACCTTCCGTTTTCACAGGAGAACTCGTTTGCCTCGCAGGTGACATTCACACAACCAGTTTCGTCCGAATAATCGCCGCAATCGTTGTCGGAATCGCATTTGAAACCGATTGGCACACATCGACCACTCGAGCATTTAAACTCTCTTGAACTGCAAGTCGGTTGCGTACAGTTTTGCTTTTCGTCCGAATTGTCGAGACAATCGTCGTCGCCGTCGCAAACCCACGTTTTGGGAATACATCTTTGGTTGTCGCACGTGAAGTCCCAGGAATTGGGACACGATTGCACTGAAGGCTCTTTATCTGGATCTGGTATACACGTTCGCTTATCTTCGGCCAGTTTTTCTCCATAAGGACATCCACACTGAACTTTTAGAGCCTGACCTTCGGTCTCGTTTAATGGTATCGGAAAACAAAATTTTTGACAATTTCCGTTATCATAGAGACACGGATGCCTATTATCGACTTTTTGCGCAGATTTACTAAAAACTCGAATGCCATATAATCTGCTGCCCTCTTCAACGGTGTTAATAATAACCTCATTCGAACCGTTTTCCTTATTCATTCTCAAAATGGCATCCAATCGCCAATCGGTAACATAAAGCCAATCGGCGTGAATCACTAATGAAAACGGATGCTTAATTCGGGGAGAATTAATAGTTTTGACGTCAGTTCCGTCTAAATTGGCGTGTTGTATGTGGTCGAGTAAGGCGTCGCACCAGTAAAGCCTGTCATTGGCGTAATCAATGCTCAAGCCGTTAGGCCAACCCAGCAAAACGCCGCGAAAGATCATGACATTAGTGCCATCGAGAAAAGCCCTGCTTATGTTTGCGGGCCGATCCCACTCGGAGTAGAAGACGTAACCGCGATTCGGGTGAACTACAATAGCTCGCGGGCGTTTCAAATTTTTAAGTAATACTCTTCTATAAGCCGTGTTCGAGACGCTAATAACATTAAGCGTGCCTTTTCTGCTGTCAATGTAGTATAAATTGTTGGACACCCAATCATGCGCTAATCCTTCGACGCCCTCGTTCTGGGACGCTAACACATTCTCCTTTCCAGTTCCGTCAACTTTTATTTTATATATAACATCAAGAATAACATCGGAATAAAATATGTAATTATTTCGCGCGTTGAAATCGAGGCCAACAAATCTGGCGGATCTGCTCACAACGGGCACAATAGCGTCAGTGAAACCGGGATATTGCTGGTCGAGTATAATTCCGCGAACAAATTTCTGCTGCGAATACATGAGAAATTCCTCGACACGAGCACAAGATTTTTGATTTGATGTCAACTGATAACCGATATTACACGCACATCTATATCCTAAAGCAAACGACTCTCCGTCACCATTTCGGGTGATGACGCACATGTGCTGACAGCCGCCGTTATCAGCGCCACAAGGATTAGACACTGTCGGCTGTCGTAAGGCGTGAAATGATTTGATAGCACGCGGCTCTTTCACTAGCCTTTTCTCCCTGTAAATGGTTTCCACGTTTGGATCGGTGGTGTTATAAATATTTGTTTTTAGAACTCCTTGACGAGTGCTGTCAGTCCAGTAAACATAGTTCTCAAACAGAGTCAGTCTGACGGGCGCGGGAACTTTAGTGCTGCCTCTGATGATCGCATGCCTGTTTGAGCCATCATAGCTAACCGCTACGATCTGATCGAGTTGCGAGTCGCACCACAACACCCGTTCATTCACATAGTCTAGTGTTAAACCCGAAGCTTTATAAATATAGTTAAAAACAATAGTCTTTCGCTGCGTGCCATCCATTAAAGCACGATCAATGTTATCGGTGTCAGTAAAAAACATAAATCCTTTTGTGGGATCGACGCCTATATCAAGAGGTGCGGTAAGATTTTGACTCAACACTATTGTGTGTCGGCTTCCATCCAACTCTAATAAATCTATTTTTTGATTATGAGTATCACAGACATAAATTTTACTGCTTATCCAATCGATAGCAATTGAAATTGGATTCCAGTTGAATGAAACCGATATATCTTTTGTATTTCTCGGTTGTCGCCAACTTTCGAAGTGAATTGAATAAATCTGAAATTTAAGAAAGAGAGCGTAAAACATCGCTTCTAATTATAAGGTGCGTTCAAATACTTTTTTCGTCTCCACGTCCGACCAAATAAGTAAATTGCGTTCGTAGTGGTAGTCGAGACCACTGACGGCAGTGGTGTTGGTAATGGTCTCCACATTAGTCCCGAGCGAATCCATTCTATAGATGGCACTGTGATGAGCGAAGAGGATTCGCATTTCGCTGCCTTTAATATGCATATTAAGCAATCATTAGCCAAACTCAGCCGAACTCAATCAAATCGCAATCAAATCACTTACTATTGTCTGCCATGCAGTGGCGCTCATTGGCGAGCGTATAGCCGGCAGCGCAAGAGCAGCGATAACTGGTGGGCGTATTAGTGCAGCGTTGGTCACAATAACCCCATTCGCCGCACTCGTCCAGATCGACACAACTGCGGTGGTCTTTCGGGTTGACAGTCATGCCGGGCTTGCAATAACACGCGCCGCCGTCCGGAGAGGCGCGACACGAGAACTCGCACGACAACGACTCGCACAGTTTGGACGCTAAGAGAAAGCAAAGTTAGCGCGACTTAGCATTGGTTATGACAGGTATGACTCGCATGACACGTACAACAGGCGTCCTTCTCGTCGGCGCCGTCCTGACAGTCCTGCTTGCCGTCACACAGTTTGTCGCGACTGATGCACTGCTTTTCGGTGGCGCACAAGAACTGAGTGTCGGCGCAAGAGTTCGTTGCCATCGATAGGCGAACGGCGCACACACTTATGCAGAGCAGAGCCAACACGCGAGTGGCCGCGCACTGGCGGTCGCTTTGTCGGCCAGTTGGACGACGCCATGGCAGCCGACCGAGCGTTGAGGCCATTTTGACAGTCATATCAGTATGCGTACCACTGATGGCGATCAGTCATTGGGTCCCAACTGGGGATCGCATGCTATACGTGAGCGCTAACACCGTAGCGTTCAATTGCGTGCTATTGTGAGTCGACACACAATTCCAGCTCACAATCGCTACGTTTATTGTGTTGGCTGTGAAAAGCAGTGTTACAGCTCTGGAGCGCTGCGTTGTGTAGTGTTGTGACTGAGAGCACACACTGGAATGCGCTACGATTCGCCTCTCATTGGTATGGCTGTGAGCCAAACCTGTTCTCACCTGTTGCTCACTGTTGCTCACTCTTGCCAGTGTTGGCTCACTCGCATCACTCTGTGTAGTGCTATGCCGTACCACCGCATCCCATCGCCGAGCCTAACACGTGAGCCATTGCGCTCGCATTGCGCTCACTGTTGCTTTGATGAATCCATTCACCAAAGCATTCACTAATGCTCTCTTGTGTTGGGTGGAGAGAGCAGTGAAACACTGCTTCACTGCCATTACCACTCGTTTAACTCTTCACCGTTTCCACGTATCACCGCTCGCGCTGTTTGTCTTCATTTATCCCTATTCTAGTAATCGTCACCAATTTATTGTTTTGTAAACCAAATACAAACATTTCGAGTCATTTTAGTCAAACTTTTGCCAACTGTTTCATCTTTCATATGTAAACTTCGTTTAACTTTTTATAGCATTTAGTATTAATAAGCTATGGTGTGAATAGTTTTGCTTACACGCAGATAATGCTTAACCTAACAAATTGGTTATTTTAATTGTAAGGGAAAAAATTTCGCAATTAATTTTCATTTATTAATGAAATATGGCTTCAAAATCGAGTTATTCCGATATTTAGTTAACACTTTGATCCTATATTTACTGAAACTCGATAAGGTCTGCGTTTTATTTCATTTACAATATTCAAGGCTAGTATTGAATACGTGAGAATTAAAAATGAAAATTTATTGCTTGAATTGAATGCGCGAATGAAATTGAAAGTTACCGAAACAGCAGTAGTGCCCGCTCTTCTCGAATGGCACTCACACTCGATCGGCAAATGAATCGCATTTCAGCTCTGAATACAATCGCATCAATCAAACTGTTTTATGTTCATCCAGTTTATCGCAATTATTGTTTTGCATAATTAATTATTATATAAAGTGCTAAAAAGCGATTTTTTCTAAGTTTTGATTTTTTACAATTAATTCGCTCTCAATATTTAATGTCTCTTTTGTGTGTGTGTGTGATATTTACTATACACGAATCAGTGGATAAATTAATTATCATAAAAAATGCATTAAACGTGATAATATTAAAATGTTATTTTTTTCATAATTGAAATATGATGTTAAAAATTGCTGTTGATTTCACAAATTGTAAATAAGAAAGCGCACACTTGTTTCTAACGTTTGAAGCGTACGCTAACCATTAGTAACTTATCGCTAACTTTAGTGCATTTCTTGGAAGTTTCGTATAATTTATTCTGTTTACAAAAAATCAATGCAAACTCATTTTCAATAATACGGAGGTTATTCTATTTATGGGGCAGTTTCTAAGAAAATAACATATTCGTGAACAATTTTACACATTTTAAAAAGTGTTTCAATAACTTTAGCGATATTTTTACTTTTGAAATTCTATTGTTATTCTTTAACAATTTTTACATTTGTTACACATTTGTTATTATAAATGTCTTTTTTTTATGTCCTCAATAATGATGGTTTAGAAAAGTTATTTGAAATTTTGAATAACCAAAGCCACATAAAACCTAATATTGTGAAAAAGTATTTGTACATATAATCAACATTTTAAATTGAATAAAAATAAATTATGATTGAATTTCATAATTCATTTGAACTGAATTGAATCGAATAGAGTTGTCGAACGACCCGCGTATATGTATTGCAATTATATCGGAATTACCCACATATCAAATGACTTCAATTAAAACTTAGGCTTACATTTATTTTGATTATGTGGTTATTTTCTAAAATATTAAAATTTATATACTATGTTATTTATATACTTTGTATAGCATAAGTGTGATCAAAAAAGATTTGTTTTAAATTCACGCCCAGATTTTTGTGTTATTTTTTAATAAATCCCATTTTAGATTAGTTTTCCTTTCGAACATTCCTTATATTTCTAGAAAGTCTATGAATGGACATCAAGGCTATGCTGTTTTATTAGTGAATCATCGCAATAGTGGCGAAAGTGCGCTCTCGAGTGCGGGTCAAGTTTGAAGTGAAATTAAAGAGAAAGCGGAAACAACTTATTGATTACGTTTTCTATTATTAAACAATAGGATTTCTTTAATTAATTTTACTGTTTTACAAATTTTACATTTAAAATAAATGGTTTATTTTAATATAATGTAAATAAAATTCTAAAATAGCATTCGGTGAAAGTTATAATAAGTTCTTATTAATGTTTAAAGATAGGGACACAGACTCGGACTCGGAGTCTCAGACTCTGACTCCAGACTCTAAGATTTAACTAAGACTCGTATTCAGTCTATCAAACTATAGAGTCTCGGAGTCTCTTAAAGAATTAAATTATATTACAAATAAATATTTTATAATATGTTTTAAGAATTTATTTGAATTATTACAATGATATAAAATTTGATATGCATTTTATACTTAAAATTTAATATTAAGTTTAAATAAACAAAATAAACAAAAAAAAGTACTATTCTGTTTAATATTTATAGACTCTTTCAGACTTCATTATAATTTCGAGACTCGGACCCAGACTCAGCATTATTTTATAGACTCGGGCTTAGACTCTAATGAAACTGAAACTAATTAAACTCTAATGAAATATAGAGACTCGGACTCCAACTTTAGAGACTTCCTGAGACTCCAGACTCTGGTAAAGTCCGAGTCTCGGACTTTTTAAACACTAGTTCTTATATAAGATATATGAGTATATACAGTATGACCTCGATTTTGGCAACTCGAAAATGCCAAAGAAATTAGTTGCCAAAATCAAGAATTGCTAAAATCGAAGTTATTCAATATTGCAAGTATAGCGTTGCGACATTAGCAACCTATTGCTAAAATCAAGGGTTGCCAATATCGAAGTGAATCACTTGATATATTAATTTTATAGTGTGAAATCTTAAAGTTGATCAATCAGTTAACTGCGAATCTGTGTTCATTCAAATTACTGTCAAATCACGCGCTTTTCAATTGAATGAGTTTATTGATAGAAATAAATACAATACAAGACCAATAGGTGGTGCTCGAGACTACTGTCAGCTTATAATTTATTGTAAATAAATTTATAAATTTACAGTGTTTAATGAATTCAAGCTATGCTACAATAACAATATATTTTAGACAGAACGATATGTCAAACGTGTAAATAACATATATTCTTCATTTGTTTATATTATTCGATAGCCATAAGAATTTTGAAAAATTGTTATCATACAAAAAGGTTAAAGCATTAACCTTTAAAGTATTTTAAATTAAAAAAGCAATATTTTAATATTAATAATAAGCAACATTAAAAAGCAATGTTTATTTTATTTTAATTATACTTTACTTATGGTATGTCGAGAATATTTATTTTTCTGAATAATTTCAATATTTTTAAGTCAAAATTTGGTTTATATTTGGTTTATGAAAAAGTTTATATTAATCTTAAATTCAATTTTAAGATTAATAACCCTTTTTATAGTAAAATGTGTTAAATTTATAATAAAGAATTACAATCAAAAATGAAACAAATTAAGTAAAATTCTTATTTAATCAATGATACAAAGAATAAAATTGTATTTAATTAAAGCATTAAAATTGTATTTAAGTGTAATTACTGCAGTTAGTTATGAATACCCAAATAAAATAATTGAAGTAATAAATTTGTTCGAATTAAAGAAAATATTACATATTTATGAGTATACACTAATAACATTTACTCTCACTGTAATAATAATTTATTGAGATTTTATAAAACAAATGAGAATATCAAATATTAATTACGATAAACACCAAATCTAAGAGTATATTTGTGTGCACAGTATATATTGTGTTTGATTGATTGATTAAAGAATCTAATTATTAAATATTAAATTTATTACATAGTAAAGTGAATATAAACATGAATTTATGCAATTATGACAACACATTAAAGGCACTAAAACATGTGACAAGATTAGAAGATTAGTTTGGTTTTCAAAATTTGCGCGCATTTCCAATATTAAACCACTTCGTATTCTTTCTTCACGGATTTACTCAAACAACACGCAAATATAATACCGACGAGTTGAATAACAGCCACTGAAATAGCGATACCACCGAGAAATCCAAACGAGCCACGAATTTCATCATCAATTTTATCGACGCATCCTTTTAGGACATAAACATATTTTTTAAAATTAAAATTCAAACTCATCTTATAATAACAAACCTTTATCGAAAGCATTCTTTCCAATACAATGATCATTTGGATTACTTGATGAACAACAAGAATAGGGCAGAGTTTGGGTTAGATTGTAGTGTGCATTAAATTTAGACCAATCATTGAAATCGATAGCACCGCAGCATTTAAGATGCGATTGAACGTCATCCAAGACTTTATCGAGAGGTGAATCAGAGCCAGTGTTGTTGAAATTTTGGTACTTTTCAATAGCAACGTCAAACGCCTTTTCGGTGATCGACTTTATCTAAACGAAAGAACATTAATAACACACGAGAATTGTTAAATTAATTATGAAAATGATTCATACTTTATATTTGAACGCCAATATCAAACCCGCGCCAATTAGTTCGATGATTAGAATGCCTAATATAATAGCGCTGAACTGAAATTGAAAGACAATGGTTGTAAAAATAAATGTTTTCAGCGCTGAATTTAATTAAGTTCGACTTACAGTGACTAACATGCAGTAGTTTTCTCTAATAGCGCCACAACAGCCCAAGAAAGCAATTAAGAAGATAAGAAATCCAACGATAATCAAAGTGATGGCAACATTGTTGGGCGCCTCTTCGATCAATGGCTGGTAATCGCTGAGTCTCGCAATTGTAGTAAAACCAGCGTATAATAAAAGAATTCCAAATATCTATTATTTTCCGCAATAAAAACACAATTATTAGTACAGTAATGAAATATTCAAATTTTATGGTCTGCGAATAAAATGTTATTTAATTAAATTTTGATGTTATTTAAAATAATGGTTTATTATAAGAGAATTAACATTTATTAGTAGTGAATAAAATTTGAACAAATCTTGTTTGAATAAAAAGTTAATGTTTAGTTATATGTTATATTAATTGAGCTCAAAAACAATTTAAGTTACATTTTATAATGTGTTTATTCATTTTTTAATCATTTTTATATAATTTTGTAGTTTTTATAGACTACAAATTTTATATTTAATTGCACATTCAGATCATTTATTTATACTACAATCTCTATAATTAAATATAATTACAGTATTTATTGAGTGAATGTGTCAGCAATAATGAATTTTATTAATGAACAATTAGTAATAAATTTTAAAAATATATCCTTTTTCTTAATTTGCGGCATTTTATAATTAATTTCTAAATAAGAAAAATCATGCAGTGATAAATTTCTGATGACATTGTATTTTACAGTTTATTCATGTCAGCATTTAAATTATCTGTAATTATCATTAAGTACGAATAAAAATTTAAGTAAATTTTACAGAAAATTAAGCCAAAAATTCGAGCTCAAAATTTTCCAAAAATTCAATCTTAATCCGAGTCTCAATTTTAATATTACAGCGCAGCTCAAGCTTAGAGCAGTTGTCAATAAGCTTCCACACAATGCTATTTTTATTTTAAGCAATATGTATTTGAAAATTAAGTATTACATTACATTACATTTAATTTGTTAGGTTTTGTTTATATAATAAGATTTGAAAATTTTTCGCAGTTTTACAATAAATATTTCTGATAAATATTTTGAGCTTAACTTGAGCTGAGTTCGAAGCTAAGCCAAGTGAGCTCGAGCTTGAGCTGCGCTTAAACACATTAGTGTGCGATTGACTAATACTACAATAATTTGGAAAATTAGACTCAAATTATTTACAAAATATTAGCAATTAATTATCAAACTATTTCCTAAACCACAACTGAATTAAGCATTAATCACAATGAAATTGTCGTGAACTGGACTTAACAAAAGTGGAAATTGTTGTGATGCGAGTCACGCCTCTCAGCGATACAGAAGCGAATATAGCGAGACAACGATTGTCTCGATTTAAATGCCTCAACGATGCTATGATTTGTTGCTAAATATAAGCGAATTATAAATCTTAAATTCGCCAAAATTTGATAAGATATAAGCTATTCATCTAAATATTAAGCTAAAAGCATAGACTATGCGTTTGTCATTCACTGCACATTAGATTAGTTATTATAAAAACAATTTTTATCGCTTTAGACGGCAGTGGTGTTGAGCCCATAATCATGAGTCACTCAGTGATGGTTAGCCTGGCGTTCATATTCTTTTGTCACATCAAATCAACACTATTTAAATAGCGATCGCATTAATCGCCAATCACTGACAGCAATATTGAGGCGCTTAAACGAGTGTGAATTAAGCGAAACAAAACGCACAAAAAACTTACCACAAAAACCAAATTGAAGGCGAAGAGCAGATACTTGACGCAAGTCATGCCTCCCTCAACCATTTTCGAGTGTTTAAGATTGAATCGAGTTCGACACCGAAATGATCAGAACAGTTAACGAATGGCGAGCCGAGAGTAATGCGAGTGTGAGTCACAAATGCGTACCAAACAACTGATATCGCGTTAATATATAGAGTTGTTTATAGCGTTATTGCAGAGCGAGTGTGAAACTATGAGACTGTGAGACAGCACTTCACGTACGGTACGAGTCAACGACAACACAGAAAGCTCTACACTCAACAAAAGCTGATAACATTTACTATTACAGTAGAGGCTCATTAAAGACGCGAATTCAAATTTTCTATTTTAAACACAAATTTTGTTGCTTTATTTTATTTGTGCGCAAATAATAGATTCTGTTGGCGAGACTTAATTTTAAATAAATAATAGTTGTATTTTTTCTGTTTATTAAAATTCGAAACATTTAATAACAATTAAAAAATAAAATAGTAATGAGTGCTCGAAACTATATTTACTATAATTTATTATCTAATTATTTTTAGAAAAATTATAATTAATTTTTGTAATAAATATTTGATGAATTTATGAAAAATAATTTTTTGCTATGCATGTTGTATGGCATAGAATAAGTTTACAATGCACTAACTCTGAAATAACTCAGTTTTGACAATAAGTAATTTTAAGCCTTCACGCTTAAAATTTTAACCTTTAACCCCAACATAACAAAAATTTAGATAAGATTTCACAATAAACACAATTACAAATGCTAGTCAACAACCAAACTGTAAAAATGTATGTTTCGATAAGTTTAACTTTAAATTAGTTTTTTACTTAATTAATACTTATATTAAACTTAGCGAATCTTTAAAAAATGCGAACTTTGTTGTGATTTATCAATTAATATTATTATTGTGTATTTTAAATTAAGTCTGGAAACTGTTATCGCGAGTCCAACACATCTAATCGATTACATACGAGTATGTGATTCCCGCAAATTAAACTTTTTCGTGTAATTTCTGATCGAATATATATCATCTATAGGTATACGCGTATAGATTGGCATTAATTGAAAAGAGAAGTGAAAGAACCGGTTTTGTCGGAGAAGAAGTCACGAAAAAGTCAAACTCGAAACGATTTGATTAAGAATGCGCTAAACTGTGCGCCGCTTAGAGTGGGCTTCACTGCGTTAGTGGTGTTTGCATTGTGTTTGTCTCAACACAAACAGTCAAACTTGTTTGAGAGTCTATGCCAGCGCTAACCAATCATAGGCAACGATAACCAACGCGAGCCCTAACGAGCCCTACAGAGTATAACCTGTACTGTACTGTACTGTTATGATAACATGTTTGGTGCTGTCGAGTGTGATGGAGGCTAACGAAGCACCGCAACCATAATCGCGTCGATTAGAGTGTTGGCCGAGTGTTGGCGAAGTGTTGGCGAAACGATGGCTAACGCGTGGCGCGCATTGCTGTACGGCTTGATTGGCGCCGCTCTGCTGAGCGCCGTTGGGTCGCAACTGCAGGACAGGACGGGTGCGCGACAGTCGGACCACAACCCGATCCCACATCACGGCAGGTGCGAAGCCATTACGATCCCGCTCTGCAAAGACATTCGTTACAATCAGACAATTATGCCGAATCTGCTGAACCACCAGAAACAAGAAGACGCCGGCCTTGAAGTGCATCAGTTCTTCCCGTTAGTGAAAGTGCAGTGCAGTCCAGACCTGCAGTTCTTCCTCTGCTCGATGTACGCACCCGTCTGTACGATACTGGAGCGAGCGATACCTCCGTGTCGCTCGTTGTGTCAGTCGGCCAGAAATGGCTGCGAAGTTCTCATGAATAAGTTCGGCTTTCGATGGCCCGAAACGCTGGACTGCGATAAGTTTCCGAAAGGGGGCGGAGAAGAGCTGTGCGTCGGCGACAACAGTGAGCACCGAATGCCGGACACCTCGTCGAGCGTCTCGTCCAACAAGTACTACACGAATACCCCAAAGAAGCCGCCGTTGAAAGCGAACGCGTCTGAGGCTCAGCGCGAGTTGGGGTTTGTGTGTCCGCTCAACTTCGTTACGCCGACGGGAATGGATTACGTGTTTCGCATACGAGGAAAGGACCACAAGAACTGCGGCGCGCCGTGCGATGGCATACTCTTCAAGAGCGACGAGCGCTATATAATCCGCATTTGGACGGGAATGTGGGCCATACTCTGCATGATCTCCACTCTGTTCACTGTATTGACATTTCTAATCGACACCAAACGATTCAAATACCCCGAGCGGCCAATTATATTTTTGAGTTTGTGCTACTTCTTCGTGGCCGTGATTTACATAATCGGCTTCGCGTTGGGCGACTCTGTCGCCTGTAACGAGCCATTTCCCGCGCCCGCCGGCAATCCTAATGTCAAAATGATTCGCACAATAACGCAGGGAAATAAGAAAGAAAAATGTACGCTATTATTCATGACTTTATACTTCTTTACGATGTCGAGTGCCATTTGGTGGGTCATATTGGTATGTATTCAGTGTAATGCATGCGCTCATCAATCATATATCTCGTCGAACCGAAGTTTTAATATGTTTGTGTCTTTTTTGCAGACCCTTACCTGGTTTTTGGCTTCGGGTTTGAAATGGGGTAACGAAGCGATTGATAACAATTCTCATTATTTTCATTTGCTTGCGTGGGCTGTGCCCGCTATCAAGACTATCACTGTTCTCGCCATGAATAAAGTAGAGGTGAGTTTATTTTATGAAGTGTTGCTAAATGTGATATTAATAGAAAATAAAGTTTCCACTAAACTGCTGAAACGTTTGCTTAGAGCACTCAAGTTTACATTATTTTACTGTCTGATACGTGATATATCATGTGTTATTTAATTCTTTAGAAGTTATGTGAAAATTGTGCGAACATTTGTCGATCGTTTTAGATTACATTTAGTGATTAGCATTTTAACTGTAGTTTACTTTTTAACGGTTAATCTTAGCGGTAACATCAGATTTAGGTTAAATTAACTGCGATTAATCTCTGATTAACTGTTTAACATTTTGCAATATAATTTTAACAAAATTATTTCATATTATTTTAATTAAACTTAAATAACTTGATAGATGCAATTATATATTTTTGTTAACTTTAAGATGATATAATAATAATTTATCATATAATATCTATATTATCCTAAGAATGATTACACAACAATAAAATATTATTGCTTTAGAATATAAAAGTTTTGAGGAGAAGAAATTAATGTATATTAAGTTTATAATTATTAATTATATCAGTATAAATAGAGTAATTATACTAATTATATTATA
>JAQIYA010000056.1:0-35117 GCA_034699355.1 Microtritia minima | reverse complement strand
CCCCATCGGCCACGAACTGAAGAGACAGAAATAATGACTGTGTTTGAAGGCTTTTTAAATGATTTTAAATTTTAAATTTACTGGAAGTCATTTGAAAACTCTTGTGCGCGTCGAAGAGCAGAGCACTAGAGAGAGAGGAGAGACAGAGAGAGAGAGAAAGAGAAAGAGTCAGAGATTGGGAGAAAAAAGGAAAACATTTTCTGACAGACAGAAATAAGTGGTTTCTTAGCATAAACTTTATATTGATATATAAGTTAGATATTGTATTCGAGTTACAGACATATAACTCGTACTCTTCTTCTTCTTTAACTTTGAAGTCTACTGAGTATTTCGCGAAAATGTAGCAAAAAAAGTCATTCTTATTCATTCTTATTTTTGTCCGAAAACTAAACCTAACGTTGTATTTATGCGTTTATTTTATAGAAATAAAAAGATAGAAAAATTACAAAGTATAACACAAGTTTAAAACATGGCAAAATAAAATTTCTGTTACAGATATTTATTTATTTTTTTGTGCTGGTTTTATAGTTTTTATCCATTTCTTAAGCATTCAGTGAGATATTGGCGAATGCGATACAACACAGTCGACTACATTGTTCGGACTGAATTTCCAAACGCAGTCTTTTTGGCGTTTACTTATAAATGAGGCTTTTTCTGGTTTTTTGGCAAACGATGACAGAGACGACCGAAGCAGATATTTGGTAGGCATTGGCAGCGCTCGCGAGAGAGAGAGAGAGGAGAGAGAGAGAGAGAGAGAGCTTACAATTTTCTGTGAGATGAGAAAAATAATCTTCAAAAACACAACCAAAACAGTTACGCATCACTTGAGTTCGCTTCCAAACTGTCTCTCTCTCTCTCTCTCTCTCTCTCTCTCTCTCTCTCTCTCATTCACTTAAAGGGAGAATCTGTATGCTTATGTGTTCCTGAATTTGATGTGATGTGCGACTAATGTAAATATTCTTATAAAAGAGAAATAAACGCCATACTAATGCCTTTAAAAGTTGTTTTCACTCTCGAAACGCTCGCACACAGTAATGCGTTTGCGAGTGCGATGATTGCCGTTACTGTTTGATGTGTCTGCGTATGCATTGTTTGCGTTTTTAGCGGAGTCTCTGCTTTTGCCAACTCTTCACATCTCCAATACATGTATCAGTGGTTATTTTTTTCATTATTATTTTTCTGACAATTTTTCCATCGAGAAAAAAACATAAGTTATACTGAATTTCTCTGGCAATTAATTTTCGAGCCAGAAAACGGCGAACCAGAGCATAATATTTTGCTGATCAGTTACGGCGGAGCGGGTTATATGTATTTATGTATTAATTTAATTAGAAAATCGCAGAGCAGAAGCAGAGCCGCCAAACGAAAATCTCGCTCCGATGCTCGACAGAGACGAGAGAGAGAGAGAGAAATATTATTTTCTCGAAATCATGTTTTTGCTTGTCATTCGCTTGTAAGCGACGAACGAAAACAAATATAAAGATTATATAAAATGTGTTTTCTTGTGTTTTAGTGCCACTGCTATAATAATAATTACCGAATGAGAGAGAGAGAGAGAGAGAGAGAGAGAGAGAGAGAGAGAGAGAGAGAGATATGGGAAAACAGTTTTTGCCTGTCTATATATTTTTCTTACAAATCTATAATCCATAAATTGCACATTTTGATGGGACTTTATCGTCATCTCTCGATCTCAAATTTTTTTCTGCTCGCTTAGTGTCAACGACTGGCGAAGAAGCCAAGTGCCACATACCTCTCTCTCCCTCTCTCTCTCTCCTTCGCTCTCTTTCTTTCGCTCAGCCATAACCAGCGCGCCTGCAGTTTCAATATATCTGTCGTTTGCAACATTTTCGGAGTCTAATAAATAGTCGCATAACATATACACATACAAACATTTTAACACACACACAGCTAGCTATTGGTGGCATATTTAGCGCCTGCAGATTTTGGTTTGTGTGTGTGTGTGTGTCAAAGAAAAAGTTTGGGTCATAAAAAAAGAGCATAGCTGTTAAAATAATATACATATATATGCAAGACTAGCCGAAAAAAGTAGTAGTAAGGCGTGCGCGACATCAATGGCCACCAAACTCACGCCCGCAGCGGTTTCGATGAGGAATCAACCATAAGCTGATCTCTGATCTTATGCATGCCTTAACGTTTAAAGTGATAGCAGCCGTAATAATAACAATATTAGGAGTGCGGTACGCGCTAAACGCACACAACACACAACGTTTGCTTATGTTTGTTTGTTTGTTTGGGCAACAATTTACTGCCTCGTCGTTTTAATACGGATAGGACACGAATACGCGTTATGCACTGTTTTAATATAAATATCACTGCCTGTTCGCCGTGTCAGCCAAGCGAATAATATTTACAATTTGTCTGCACACGCATACAGACACACATAGACACACACAAACACACATTACACTTAAAATGCGGCATAAATTTTACATGACTTAAATTGGTTTTTATTTTCCACATTAATCTGATTATTAATATACAGAGACAACAAAAAAACACATCGCACTAATTGATAACAAGCTAACTAAGTTAAGATAACTACTATTATTATTGTTGTTTGCATTTTTGTTTTTTTTATTATTTGTGACAATAACTGTAATCAGTATATTGTTAGCGCCACTGTTTTCGTGTTTACAAACTCGACGCACGACTCCCTCTCTTTCTATCACTATCTCTATCTCTCTCTCCCACTCTCCTCATCCCTTAATGACTTGCCTTTTGTATTCCCTCATAATTTTGTTGACTGTGGTTATTGTGGCGTAACAATAGTGGGAGATATAGGGAGAAATGGATACGAGATTAGGCGACGATAACCATAAATAAAATTACGAGTTGCAAACTATATTGCAAATAAACTATATGTAAACAGTATTAACAATAATTTATACAATAAATTATTCAGACGATCCTTCTCTGTCTGTCTCGCTCTCGCTCTCTCACTCCCTCTCGCTTTCTTCGCATTGGCAGGTGTGGTAAAGACGTGCCACTGATTAGAGGTTAAGTCGCTCACTAACATCAAGAGACACTCGTTTCGTTTGCATTCTCCTCACCTTCGCTGTCCGTCGTTAAAGACTGGGCTTTTTTGTGGTGATTTAAGCGTTAACTGCAGCAGAAAAAAATCAACACTAAAAATCTATTGAATTAATTTCCTAGAAATTAAATCTAAAATGAAAATAAGTTGTCATGTAAAGAATTTTCAGTCGCAAAAATTATTATTCGCGATAAATTGATTTTTGATAGCGAAAGTGCTTTGTAACTAATTTTTTAGTGGGACTCTCTCAGTCTCTCGCATGCAAACACAAACTGATAATACAAATTGAAAACCACTGTCGTTTTTGTGGTGCGCGCGCGAGCGAGAGTTTACGGCATACTTTTGATAACGCAGTTAAAAAAAAGTTTGTCTCTTATCTGCTGAACACTGCGCTTCTCTTCTTTTCTCGGTTAACTCCCTTCACAACATAATCGTCAAATTGCTCCCAGAATTTAAGTGCGCATTTAAAATGTTTTTCTTTTACCTCGAAATCATATATTAATTCGTATGCCTTTATATGGTAACCGCTAATCGATGTCGATCTTGATGTCCCAGAGACAGAAGAGAATAAAAAATCTCGAGCGCCTCTAATTTCTCTCTCTTTTTCTCTACCATTTTCTTAATTGAAAATTTTGCGAAAATGAATGAAGAAATTTCGCCCATAGATATACGAATTGGCACATAACAAGACCGTAACATAGATTTTGACAAATTGCGAGAATATTTTAAAATTTATTTTCAAATACGAAATCTGATAATTAGGCCAAGATTTTGTGGAGTGTATGTATCTCTTCGACAGGTGAATACATAGCGTAATCGGGTTTTCTCTTTGCTCACCCATTGACTTCTATCTAAAGTTATATCTCTGGAAATTATTTTTCCTAATTATCTACACTTTTCAGAGCAGATAAAGCAAACTTGCAAAAAAAAAATACAAATGCAAATAAATAAAGTTTGCGCATTAAACTGTCAAAACTAGAGATTGAGAGTGAGTCTTATCTCGTAATTGGTTAATTCAGTTTATAAATAAAATATTATCTTAAATCAAATAGAAAAGAAAATCAATTCTCTGTTCTGTCTCACTCTAAATCTTTATTTTCTGTCAAAATTAGAAAGTTTTTTCAAAATTTAAATGCAAATTAAATACTTATTAAACTTCTGCTTAAAATCAAGGATAAATTTTGTTAAAATTATTTATTCATATATAATTAGATATTCGTATCAAAAGTAAACACAATGTTGTGCAGAAAATTTATCACAAAATTTATGCAAATCTTTACAGATTGTAAAATCTATAAAACATAATTTATCAAATAAAAACAATGGTATACAATAATTAAAATTGACAATAAATTACTTTATTTATTTATATTAATCATTCTTTAAAATCTAAATGATATTATTATAAATTATCAATCGTTTAATGTCTAATTTAATTTAAATACCCTTTTATAATCAATAATTACAGCACAATAATGGAAAAATAGTTATTTATTTGACTTACAAGAAGACATTACATTATAAGAAAAAAAGACGCTTACTTTATTTTTCAGTCAGGCATAGAAAAACGGAGCGTAACAGCGAAATTGTCGCGCATTAATATTCATATGTTTCTGTTTAATTTAGCGTAAAATTAAACGCAAACTATAAATGAAATTCCGCAAAAATCTCTCTCTCTCTCTCTCTGTCTCTCTCTCTCTCTCTCTCTCTCTCTCTCTCTCCCCGAAACGCGTGATAGAGCAGCGTTAAGGAATAAAGCGATTTAAGTCGTGGAGTAAAATATAGAAATAAATTTCAAACTTTTCTTTTTAACTTTTTTCTCTATCCCTTTCTCTTCTCCTCTTCCTATCATTTGGATAGGATTTGCATTATATGCGCAATATCTATGTAGATATAGATATATTTTGATTTTTTTACCCATTTATGCCAAACGAGTTACCGTATATATATATTTCTTCCTTTCTTCTCCAAAATAAATTTTTCTCCATCTCTCCCTCTTTTCTCTCAGAACTAAGTCGACGGAAAATTTTTTATATATTGCCAGTAATAAAATTTGCATATTAAGAGTATGGGACAAAAGCGACGGATGACGTGAGGAGAAGAGAGTGAGAGTGAAGACGAAGAGCTCCAGAAAGTTGATGCCATGTGTCTGTTTTGTTTGAAAGTAATATCTTTTTGCATAGCTTTCACTCTCGAAATGATAGAGGAGGCGCTGAAACAAGAGGGGGGAGGAAAGCCGACTAATGCCGCATAACTTATCGACAGAGAGAGACCCAACGGAAGTGAAATCTCGGCGAAATGTTTTTACCCAAATTCCGTGTCGTCTCTCGCTTTATTTCTCATCACTGCGAGCGAGCAGTAAGAGTAAAGAGAGGGGAAAGCGAGAGAATCTTTATATCATTCTTAAGCTCCGCTATCAGACATCATAAATATTTTCGGCGATTATATTTCTCTCGCAATTCTCCCCTCTATTTCTATCAGAGATCTCTAAAAGATGAAGTTATATTGGTTTGTAAGTGCGACTGTATGTGTGTGTTTGCCTGTGTTGCTCGCGAATCGCTATTACCCGACAGAGTCAACGACGGCTAAATGAAAATAAACGTCGCCACGCATTGATGGCCTGACAGGCGAAACATAAGCGGAAATATGAAAACTTTGAAAGAAAAATCCAAATTTTTTTTTGCAAAAAAATATTTTGATATAAACACAGAGCACAGAAATTACAACTATTTTTTGCGAAAAAAAGTGAACGCAGCGAATATAATGTATTTCTTTTTTTACTTACAACTCCAGAAAAAAGTTATATGCATTACACGGCGCGCAACTTTAAATACAGTGTTTTAATTCATAAATATTTACTCTGCCGTTTGTGTTTTCTTTTCCGGTATCCATAATTTTTTTGATATTGATAACCACGACCGCAGACAAAAAATGTTTAGTCATATCAAAACAGTGTATTGTTTGTACTGCTCGAACAATATATCTCTTTTTTAGTTTTTTCTTCAGTAAAAATTTTTAATGTGATTGAATGAGTGCTCGAAAGAAATACGAAAAATAAAAACGAATAAATATTTGCAATTTATTTTTAATAACGAGGAAAAATTATATTCTCCGCGAAAATATTTTCTTAAGGAATTCTCACCCATTCAATGGTGAGCATTGTGTACACAATTTATGTTTATATGCTTTGTGTTGTCTATTTTTTATTATTTACACACAAACATGTAGTGATACTACATTGAGTTTATACTTTGATTTTTTTTAACTCTGAACTTCATTTAATTAACAATTTGTTTCGTATCTCAGTTCTTCTTAAACTCGCGAGAAATTTCGGGAGAATTTTTTTTGCGGAGTCAAGCAATTACTAGTGCTCTGCACAGCGAGTAACGACAAGAAACGCATAATTAAAATAAGATAAAATCCGGTATTAAAGGAAAAAATAAATAAATTTTATTTGTAAAAAATTAGCGGTCAAAAAATAATGAGTAACCCTAACTGAGACAGTGAGTGCCAAACATTTGTTTTGCTAATTAATGAGAATAACACTGAACCACATAAACGAATAACACATAAAACAAACTTCAGAGTCGTTTAATGTTAATCAAACAAATTCTAGAAATTAAAACAGAGAAAAAAGAAAAATGTTATCGCCTGAGAGAGAGAGAGAGATTTTGTATTGCAAAAAAATGGGAGCGCATCAGTCAGAGAGAGAAAAATATTTTTGTGGTGGCAGTTAGTAATTATTGAATAAAATAAATTAGCAATATTTTCGCATTTACTAAATTGGAGAGAATGAGTGATTGAATGGGAGAGTGTAGGAGAGAGAGAGAGAGACAGAGATGGAGAAAAATATACGATCAAATACAAACACTGACATAATTAATGACAATCGAGGTCCTCGTCTCACGCAACTCACCGACACTGATATGCATGCCTAGGCTTTCGTATTGGATGGTCTCATCGACAAAACTAGGGTCCAGTGAAATATCAAAAAAGAAATTTAAAATATGTTCGCTTCGTTTATTGACATATTCTCCCATTGCCTGAGTCGCTCAAATTAATGTCTTATTTAATGTGTTGCGATAATTTAGCCGATTATTAATGACTGGTCCGCATCATCATCATCAACATTAACGTCGCTCCCGATGATTATCCTGTCAAGAATTTTAATTGTCAGCGGCGAAAAAAATTAAAAATCAAAAATAAGACAAACTGTAAAATAAATATTAGTGGCGGAGACGATGTTTGACGTCTTCGTATAAGAGAGAGAGAGAGAAAGAGCTAAACGAAGATTAGATCTTAATTTTTAGAGATAATAACATTAACAGGTCTGTGAGCGGATCAACACATAGACTGATGAAGCAAAATAAGAAACTGATGTGTCGGTTCCGCTCTTTGTCCGCCAAGCATGCGATCTGTGCTGGCAGTACACGCAGATTGTTATTTATTTATATTCTCGCAACAAAACAAAAATATACCGATGACCATACCATGTCATCTCGCATTAGAATTGTTTGGTAAAAAATTTCAGAGCCAAATATAAAAAAGTGAAAAAGAAGTTTCGAAGTTTGAAAGAACCAGCTCTTAATTTATTTCGTATTTATTTGTTTTTTGTTGACTTCCACGCCATTCGGGATTAAATCGGCTTTAAATAATCGATTTAAATACTGGCGAAGAAACGCTTCAATAAATTTCGATATTACAGCTCTCTCTCTCTCTCTCTCTCTCTCTCTCTCTCTCTCTCTCTCTCACACACACACACACACCCACACACACACACACCTCGTAAACTCGCAATTAATTTAATACAACTTAATAGCACGACTCTAACTCGCGAACCTCAAAACAATTTTAGGCATATCTAACTCGCGAGACAAAGAATAATAAGTAACGAGGAATACGAGAGTGGATGAGATGATGTCTATATAAGATGACAGCTTTTATAATTAGCGACTATTAGTGGCGGCGTCAACGATGATGCCCGCCATTGATATGCTCGGCCAACCTCTTTCTATGTCTTGACAGCCCTGAGCGAGATATTTGAGGAAAAGAAACATTCGAGTTAATCACAAATCCTGACTTATTTAATAGCGATAATACACTCTAATCATAATGATTGTCCGATCCGAATACGGGGCACATTAAGACGATTTAAAACGCAATAAAACAGCTGTTAAAGAGTCATTAGATTCCCGGACACCCGGGAATAAATAACTTCATCAGTGAAATAAAAATTGTTTTCTGGCAAACAGATAATCGGTGCGCCGGCAATCACAATAGATTATTATTATGTTTGGGACAGCAGTGGCGCGCAAGCCTTGTGTTTCGGTGTGTTCGGCCGTTTATGACAAGACACGATAAGCTGCCTATTTCTTGCTGCCGTCTATCTCTCTCTCTCCCCCATTCGCTAACCACTCACTACCCCTCCATTAAACACTGCATGTACTAAGCACTCGATTATACCGCTGAAGAGCCCTAAATTGAACAAACTTGTAATCTTTTTAAATCGTTTTTTTAGTCTCTCTCTCTCTCTCTCTCTCTCTCTCTCTCTCTCTCTCTGAATACTGTAAGCTTACTATTATATAACACTTCACGCTTAAAAAACCGCTTTTCAGGTTAGCTGTAAATGAATTTACGCTCTGCTCTCCGATACTGATGGAGTGAAGAGCCAGGACTGGAGAGGGAGGAGAGAATACGAGCGAAGAAAAAAATCATTATGAAATCATCATAACTTGACATATCATCATAACAAACCGGGATATAAAAATAGAGTGTGTGTCGGGCCGAACAATAAAAAGGCTAATCACAACAAACTGGCAGAGCGTTCGGGCCCAGACTCGAAATGACTGCGCTGACCCCACAGGTTAACAGCTTTTAATTATTCTTCTTTATGGTATTTTCTTAGGCGAGCAAATATGTCATGATAGGGGTTCGCGAAGACTGTCTGTGTGTGTGTGTGTCTCGTAAATTGATTCTGACAGTTGGAGAGCTTTAGTTATGCTTCTCGTTGCGCAAAGCCATAAAATTATTATGCAATTAAGATTAAAAATTATATAACGCGAGGCGTAATAAAAGTCATGTATGTATACATATATATATATTTGCGGTTTTTTATTATGGCTTGGAAAGACTGATGGACGAGCTGAGCGCCGATCCTGAACCGAGCTTAACCCCAATACGAGGCTGAAAAAAAATCATAATAGCAAAAGAGTTCTGGCTTTTTGGTGACGGAGTTGATGGAGAAATATATAAGCAATAATATTAATATTAAGAGATAGAAGAGCCTTAAGGCGTTCGAGCAATTTATTTGTTGCGCTGCTATTTCTGCCAACAAAGATAAGCATAGATGGGGGTCGAGAGAGTTGGGGAGAGAGAGCTGAACGGTCCAACTTCTAGTCCTGGCGTATGAGCGCCTTTAATGGCCTGCAATATCATCATAAATAATACTCGTCAGTGGCATTATTTCCTAACTGCGTGTACAAAATGCTGATAAATTTGTCTTTTTCTTCTTCTTTCTAGTATTTTTTCTCCTGTTATTCTTCTCCTTAAAAACTTTAAGCTGTGTTTTCTTCTTCTGGCTTTGGGTGAAAGAGAGAGAGAGAGAGAGAGAGAGAGAGAGAGAGAGAGAGAGAGAGAGGCTTACAATGCGGTATCACGTCGGGCCGAGTGAGCGATTTTGTTGGCAGCTAAGAGAGTCGAGAGATAATTACTCGGACAAGCGCTAACATCGCCGCGAACACCAGCCATCATCATCATTAACATGATCGGAGGGGATGACGGTCTGTGTGGGTTTGCGCCGAATGGCAATCACGACCAGCGACGCTAAAGAAGCGGAACACTGAGCGAGAGAGGAGTGAGAAGAAGAAGAAGATGAATGAATTGAATGCTGTGTAGAATGAATTAGGGAAGAACTGGGGTTAGACATGAAAAAGAAAAAATTAACCGTTACTCTAGTAGATAATCGACTGATGGCTATTTCTGCTGTTGTGGTTATAATGTTGTTGTTTTTTGTTGTTCTGTTTTGTATTTCTTACTCTATGTGTGAATCGAGAATAATTTTGTTTCACTCGTGAAAAACACAATTAAATATTTAAACGGAGCTGTGTTTTGTAATCTTAATTTTACTATTATTTTTATTTATTTATTTTTTTCGATTTTGAAAATTTAAAAGTACAGCCTCTTATTCTCCATCTCTAAATGTCTAATTTCTTCATTTATCTTTGACTCTTAATGACATGTGTTGGTTAATTGAAGCTAATAAAGAGAGCCTTTTACACCGTTAAATAGATGGGCGAGAGAGTGATCTCTTTAACTTAAATGACATTTCCGGGTCCTATTAAGCCGTTGTGTTTGTTAAATATCTTATATTTGAATTGCTCGCCAAAAATTTCAGGGACATATAAATTGCCTTAACAGAGATAATTAGGATACATTTTTAAAATAAAATTATTCATTTAATTACGTGAAGAATTTCTGATTATACTTATGCTTTAAATGTTGTGTGGATAATGACCTGTCTTTTGATAAATGTTTGCATTAACCAGGATTCGGAATAATGTTCATAAACGACTGTATATAACTTTTTACATATTCTCCTACATTTTTTTTAAAAATTATTTTTTAATTTATATGAAAATTTAAATTGTAATTTAAATTCATTTTTATATAATTCTCTGCTATAAGTAGAAAAATTAAGCAAATATGAATTTGTATTACGCGTGTATTAATCTTCGAGAGTTCGAAACAACTTTTTGTTTTGACATAAATTTAATGTTTTAGAATTTACAATTTGATTAATTTTAAATAAATTTTAAATAATTAGCTTTAATTAAATTTTCTATTTTATAACCTGAGTTAAAATAATTTATATATGCATTCATATTTGATGCCACTCTTCTGTTTAATCATGCATACAATTCCGAATCCTAATCATAGCAATTGCTGAACAAAGCAATTCACTAGAAAGGCAAAACAAACAGCACTTGAACTAGAAATAAATCTCTGGTAGTAATGAAATTAAGCAGTTTTAAAATCAAGAATAGCTTATTTAAACTTTTCAAGTCTTTAGCTGTTATTTCTTTCTTTTTTCTGCTGCGCTCTATTCTCATTTATTTATATGACAGCTGATTGTACCAAACAGTTTCGTGGTTTCCTATTCTTCTCCATTCATTCTCCAAACAGCGCTTTACTTAATACACACTCTGTTTTTCTCCCTAATATACGACTTTTGAGTCTGTAATATAGTCGTACTTTGCGTGAACAATAAATTATAAACTCGGCAAACCATAAACATAAGAATGAAAGAAATATTAAATATTAAAATGAAAAAAACAAAATTTGGGCAAAATTTTCACACCGGTAAATCTCGCGGATATATTTATATCGTATTAAATCTGTTGCTTATAAATCTGGCAAAAAATTCAGTCGATTTACTCGAGTTATCTGCGTATTGGTCTGAACGACGCATATCATGATATTCAATAGTGCGTCCATAAAACTTTGTTACCGTAATATAAGTACCGTTATATTGGCTGCCATTTCCCTCGTCATAAATGCATGTTCTCGTGTGTTAACTACCACTCTATTAGTTTACACACACTCTCTCTCTCTCCCGAAGCCGATCAAAATAAGAATAAGTTATGATTATGGCGATAGCTTTTAACGCCATTCGCTTTCACTTTCTCTCGTTTACTACTTTATCTCCCAATTCACCATAAATTCAATATATCTCGAAACAAACATTGTTAGGCGTCGACAGAACAACCCCTCCCTTAACCGCAGCGCAAATATCTCTCTCTCATTCTCTCTCACACACACTCTCATCAATAGATAATCTCATCTCAATATCTTTCGTCTCCCTATTATTCTTCTCCTTTTAGCTGTCGTTTTTGTTATTTTTATGGTTTGTTGTGCGAAAGGCTGGTATGCGTGTGTGTTGTGTTATGTTTTGTGCTGTAATACTCACTTCTTGTGCCTATTATTGTTGGTCTTGACTGGTGTTATTGTTGTGCTCGCGTATGACTGACTATTGACTTCGCGTTTCGCTGATACACGACACGACATGATGTCTGGTCAGTAAATGGAGAGAGAGGTTCAGCGGAATCGTTACAATAGATAAATGAAAGGATGCAATGCTGGAGTAGAGGGAGGAGAGAGTGAGAGCGAGAGTCTGTTCGCGTGGGAGAGTGAGGGGACATAAGGAGAGAGAGGGTGAGAGAGAGACAGAGACAGAGAGAGCAGAAATGAAAGGGAAGAATAAAATTTATTTATTACGATGACGGCTGAAGAGTTACTTCTTCATGAATCAGCCAACTGTGACTTTATTGATATGATAGCAATTTTGCCGGAATAAAAATACAAGCGTAACCGATTATTGTGACCCATGGCATGACTTTATTTAAAGAAATAATAATAATAAATAATAATAATAAAATAAAAAGCGCTGCAACTGTTATTCTTTTCTCTATTTTTCTTTTATGCATTTTTGTTGTTTGTGCGCTATGTTTTTTCAATTTTTTTATTATTTCTTCTTCTTCGAGCAATTTTACGCTTTGATGTTTGGGTCCGGTTTTTGATTGTTATTTCGCTTTCAACCAACTCATACACACCCAAATAGCGCCGCATTCTTATGGTTATATTCAATATTATATTTATCTATAATTTCTTCGAGTATATATATTTTTATTCTTTGCTGCAAAAATATTTGAAATAATTCAGTGGTTTATATATCACTTCTGTTTCAATATTTATGTTTTATTTATTTATTAATTCAGCGCGCAATCGCTTATCTCTTACGAATTAAAAGCCAAAAATTTTATTTTTATTATTGCCATTGATTTGCAAATCAAAAGCCCAAACCATTATCAATAACCTTCTCGTTTCAATTGTTCTGCTCTCTAATCTAGATTTGCTGCTATTTTCAAAAACCACTATTTTCTTGCGTTTCGCCAGAAAACTAATACATGCTTTATATGTTATACGTTTGGTATTAAGCCTGAAAAATGACAACAAGATATAAATCGAGCGAAATTATTGATTCCCGACATTCATTAATGACGAAACGGCCTTCAGTTTTAATTAAAAATAATAAATTACAAGCTATTATTTTCCCCTTTTCTCCCGCTTTCTCGACTCCGGATGGCGTAATTAATTACTGGCGGAGATATGGGAACCGAAATCATCTTTTATTATAATTTTTTGCTCTCTCTGTGTGGATACAAATAAAGGGTTTTCCCGGTTTCGCGCGTAAAGACGGAATAAATTTTTAATCAAAATAAGTGATTCTCGGCGAACCCCAGACATGAAACGCTATCATGTCATTAAGGGGTAAAACGCTAGGGTTTTAGTGCCAGAATATTACAGAATACAGGCTTAAATCCATAGAGTTTCGCTTAAACATTATTAGCGACAGATAGTTAGAGCACACGAGCAACAAGAAAATAAAAATAAAAACATAATAATAAAACATTATTATTACATATACGCCGGGGTTTGCTTGTAATAATATTATATGTTTGGCATGCCATGCGAATTGAATTAGCGAAACGCACGCTAACGTTGCGCACAATTCATCGCCATATAATATTGATAAACACTGGCACAAACACAATGAGTCGATGGTATGATTTTCTCGAAAAGCTAATTCATCGTAAAAAAATATATATACACCAAAATGCTGGTCGAGAAGAATGAGAGAAAGACTAAAGGCGTACCACAGAGAAACATCGAGTGTAAGTTATAATAGTGGAGAGAGAGAGTCTAAATTATTAAATGGGCGTACAATTATCGGTTTCGATGAGAGAGAGAGAGAGAGAGAGAGATGCGATGGTGTGTTAAATCATTTTGCCGAATGATGACTGCACAGTGATATTAATTATAGATTAAAATCTTGGTAAAAATTTTTTTTTTCGCGCGCCGCTAATTAATTATCGAAACTGCGAGTCAGGCAAATGGCTGGTGATTCTGATTTTACTTTTTTTTATCTTCTGGAAGAGGCTATAATTAGCTGAGCATTTTAAAGCTTACGCCAATATTGCTAAAGCCCTCTCTAACTAACTCACTCACACTCCTATTGGATTCGCTTTCATTTCCTGCGATAAATTATTTGAATGCGAAAATATTTTCCTAGCGATGGCTAATGCGAAATAATTTATACAGACTATTATTTATAATTATATTTTTCTCATAATAAATTAATATATTAGTTTTAAATTCAAATTTATACAATAAAATATTATAAAAACTCAAATTTTATTTTCTCAAATTAATTTTTATAGATTTATGTTTCACTGGACATGTATTTTTATTTAAACAAATTCAATCTTTTATCGTAAAGAAAAAAATTGATTTATTGAGCAAAGAATTGAAAAGATCGAGAGAAAAAAATCTAATAGAAAAACTAACACTAATTGCAATTCAATAATATCGGAGATAAAATGCAATAAAATGTGTCGATAAGCGATCGACACATTTATCGACACCGGTATCTGTTCGCCTATTGTAAATGACTTGCTAGAGATAATAAGCCCAGAGTGTGAGCTCTTGTGTTTGTGTATGTGTGTTATGGACAGTAGTTTTTTCTTTTCATTTATTTGCGAGCGAAATGAAAGAAAAAAGTCATGTGAAGTGTTTCCCAGAGAAAAGCGGGCAAAAAAGGGAGAGTGTATGGCAAAAGATAATAATTAGGTAATTCTAAGAGAGAAAGAGAGAGAACTGTAACGAAACGCCACCGAAAGTTATGGTGAAAGAAAAAGGTGGTAATAATAATGCTGTTAATAATAGGGAAAAATAATGTTTGTGTTCATTAATGAAAACTCATTACTGGTATCTTAAGAAATAAATGCAATGCGACAGTATTTATATATTATTGACGAGATATAAGTCATTATCGCTCGATTTGATTGTATGGCAAACTATTAATAGTGTTGTCTATTAATAGCTATTTTTTTGTTAAAAATTTTTAAAAATAAATAAATGTAGAAATGGGTAAATTTTTACTTAGAAAAATAAATTTGAATATGAATGCAAAAAAAGGCACACAAAAGAAATATATATAATTTAATTAGTTTTCAATAATGCAATCATAAAAATAAAATTTTTACAAAAAAAAAGACAAACTCATGTCAAAAGCAAAATGATTTGTTGTTAGAGTTGTTCTGCCCCTGAATATGAATGCGCGCCACAAATGTATATATAATAGCGAACAAAATTGTTTTATTTCAAAATCAAATACCCGGAAATAACCATTTTATTCCGTCATAATGGGATAAATAAAAGTTTGCGCACAAAATTTAGTTGGTTTTTTTATTATTATTGTGACCACGAATACGAACGTAAAGAAAACCTGTTTACAGGATTTCAAGAGAGGGAAAGAGATATATGGATAGATAGAGAGGCGAATATTAATTTCGATGCCAAACATCACGCGAAATAAAACAATCGAGATTAGAGTAGCAGACATGAAATTTCTGGGACAACATCGGTAGTAATAACTCACGGCTCAGCGAAACGTGCATTTTTATTATTCAGCTATTTTTTTTCTTTCATCTCAGTGTTAAATTCATTTTAATTCGTTTCGCTCGCGTCTCCTATCTGTTACCGCTCCCCTATGATCAGCTGATTAATTCTGGTTAACATGACTTTGACTTATGCTTTTATGGGTCGACAATTTTTTTTCTCTCTCTCCTCGTAAGTATCCCTTCATCCCCAGTCGTGTGCCTTTACTTTACGCGCCCCACACTCCGAAACGCATGCCTCTCTCTCGAAACGAGTACGACTTGTTTGCAATTTACAACTAATTTGTTTCGTACGCTGTTTTTCTCTTGGATGAAAAAATCTATTTTAAATACAAGAAATACCTTTATCTGTATTTTGTAAAATTAATTTGAACCTTATTTTTTTCTCACAGATTGTTCTGTTTTATATATAAATTTTTATATATGTCTCTGTCAAGTGAATAGCAAAATATTCAGTTAAATTACCGGTTTCTTATTTAGCGTGGCATCAATTATCCGGACTGACACACGAGTAGTGCGAGCGACGGATTAACAAGTATGACACGCGAAAAAAATTAGGCTTAACTGTTACTCGCTTTTGTGTTAGCAATCATTTTACGGACAATATTTGATTTGAATAACTTAATGCTCGAATAGAAATTCGTATATATAACAGCGAATCTAAAAAATTTTATCGCAAAGCCCTTTGAATTGGCAAAGAGAGAAGTCATAGAGAGAGTAAAAAATACTCTATAGTCAAATAAAATAAAATAAAAAAATGCGAAACTGAACACAAATTGGTAGAATAGCCATACACGATATAAATCCTAAATAGGATCAACCATAATATTCTCTCTCTCTCTCTCTCTCTCTCTCTCTCTCTCTCTCTCTCTCTCTCGACTTTGTTATTACTCGCATTCGGAATCTAAAATTTTGTCGACAGTTATCGTTATACGGGGGGAGAATAACACGATCGAAATCAAATAATAATAGTAATAAAAACAATATCGAAACAATCACTACAGAAGCAGAATCTCTATATTTTTTTTTATAAAATAGGAGATGGTTTGACAACAATAAAAGTAAAATAAAAATTGACGACAAAGCCAAGAGTTATTTCGCTATTATTCTAAAAACATGAGAGAAGAATAATATTGGAAATGAGAGCGAGTGAGTGCTAGAGTGAGTGAGTGAGTGAGTGAGAGAGAGAGAGAGAGAGAGAGAGAGAGAGAGAGAGAGAGAGAGAGAGAATTTCTTTTGCTTTTATCCTTAAATTTTGATAAATGTTTTCCAATAAAAGAGTATTATTTTCTTCGCTGCCGTTTCTGTTATTTTATTTTACTTTCTCGTCCCCCATCTTATTCTTCATCTTCTTCTTCATCCATCCATTTCGATCTCCAATTCATTCGTTCATTCAATGCAAAAATCCTTTTTGCTCTTTTCTCTCCTTAACCTCTCGACTCAATCTCCATGTTTAAAATTGACTATTGAGCCAGAAATGGCAGAGCAAAACATAATGCCTGCCTAACTGTGATTCTCTGCCGTTTCTCGCAAACAAGGGAATCAACGGCATCGGCGAATGCACGCCAGTTATTTGAAACAGAGAGAGCGACTCTTAAAGATTTAGGCTCACTCTCTCTCTCTCTCTCACTCACTCTCTCTCTCTCTCTCTCTCTCTCACTCTCTCTCTCTCTCTCTCTCTCCAATCTTTTACTTAATATCTGATATATGGCCTGAAATAGGCAATCAGTTACTAAAGAGAGGAGACGCAGATCGAAACGGATTGCTGATCGAGAGAAACGCAAAGCTGAAAATAAATGTATGAAAATAAGTATAAAACTAAAGTCAAAATTATGGGGCAGTCGACTGATGAAGGTTTAGGAATGTGGTGATCAAAATGTAGTTACATATTTCTGGTATAAATGACAATATTAAATGATGGCCAAACAAATATATATTCAAAGTAAGACGAAAATATTTGCTTTCGCTTTGAAAATAGTTTCTTTCGCTAGCATTTTATTATTTTTATTTCGCAGACTCTCTTTCACTCCACTCGCTCTCTCCATCCGTCTCTCGTCTTCTTTATCATTTCGAAGTTTTTGCGTTTTGTCGTCTTATTCTCTTTTCTTCGCAATAATGACTTTAATAAGAAAGAAATACACTTTGATTTGGTCGCTGACACGCACAGCTCCGCAGACACATAGACAACATAAAAAAAGAGAGAAATAAATATTCTTTCGGTTTTATAGCTATTTCCTGTGTTTGATTATTTTTTCTCGCAATAGTCTCTCTCTCTCTCTCTCTCTCTCTTCTCTACGTGTATGTGTTTCGAACATGGTTTCGAAGTGTAAGCATAGTAGCAAAACAAAAGTCTTTTGTTTTATTTAAGTGTTGATTAGCCAGTGGTTCGTAAAGAATAGGCCACAAAAAAGTCTGGTTCCACAGAGTCAGCAATTGTGGGACGAATTTTTTATCGTACATTTTCTAATACTGATTTGCTCTTAAAAAAGATTTTACTCTCGATTTTTCTCATAAAATGTGACCAATACATGACCAAAACTGTGGTTTTTATTTCAGTGTGATTTTTCTTTTAGACATGTTCTCGCGAAACATTTTCTTCTTCTCTCGAAAAAATCGTTCATTTCCCTGGAGTCTAATTTTATTTTAAATCACTCACTACCAGGCCGATAACGCCCTGTTTAATTTTGGACCACTAGCTAAAAGTTTGCAATTTTTACTCTAAATTCTTAATTACTAAAGTATGCTTCTTGTCGTAATTTGTTTGATTTAACATTTGTTTGTTTTTTTAGGTTAATTCAAATCACAATTCCAGTTACATTATAATATAGTTAATGTTTGATTTTTTTTTAATTGTAATTTTATTTTCTCACAGGCATTAATAATTTTAATTCATAACAGAAAAAACAACAACAATCTAATGATGTAATTCTTAGCTGAACACTTATTAATGTACGCTTAAAGTGGTTTAATAAAGATATCACTTGTGACTGAATTAATTTCATTTCGCAACAAATAAAAAAATCCCTCTTTAATTAAGTCATGATACTTATATGTGTGAATATTTTTTTTCCAATAAAAAATATCGGTACCATTGATACTCAATCAACACCAGCTTTAATTGCGGTTAAAGTTTGCGCTTAATTAACTCAGTCGCTGATACGCGCTGACCGCGTAAAGCATAACTCTGTCACCCATTTTTATGCGAACAATAATTTTTTTCACTGAGTTTTATTGGCTTCAGTATGAGTTGACTAATTAATTATCATGAAAATCCTAGATTTTTTGTTTGGTCAGATCGGAGTGTATTGAGAGGAGAAAAAATTGCAATTCAATTCAAATCGGAACAAAATTGTTATCCCAGTCATCCGTATGTGTAAACTGTGTTGCTTTTTATTTCTCGACACTGGCAACAGTTTGCACCAGTGCTATATTGCATTGACAGGTAATGCAGATTACGAGACAGTAAAGGAGAGCGAGAAAAAAACTAAAGAAAGATATTACATAAATAATAATAAACACATTATTGATGCGCTTAATGATGTGAAAATTATTCTGATTTTTTTCTACTCTTATTAGGCAAACATGAATTTAATGCTAGAAAAAAATAGATTTTTGTCATTTCTGTGTAATATCGGTCAAAATATTAATTAAATTGATTGATTGTTGGAATACGAGTACAAATAGCGCAGAAAATTTCTGAATAGAGTTATATATATATATGTTTTTCAATCAAAGGTACTAAAATAAACTTCAGTTGATTAGACTTCAGTTGAAGTATAAAAATTTTTCTAGAGTTTTGATTTTGGCGAATAATAAAGCTGTCACAGAAGACATTGAGTTAACCACAAAAAAAAATTGAGTCAATTTAATTCAGCGTGCAATTTGAATCAAAGTTTGAGTGCCAATAAAATATATTTTGATTTATTCGCTTATTAATTCTTCATTGAGTCTGACCCAGAAAACAATTTGGTTTTATTTATGTCGAGTTAAATGTAAATAAAAATAAATTTGTAGATATGCCGAGAGAGAGAGAGAGAGAGAGAGAGAGAGAGTTCTGCATCATTACTTTGTTTAATTAATGCTTGTGAAGTCTCTCTCTCTCTCTCTGGAATTAAACATCGCGGATGTTTAGAGAGAGAGAGAGAGAGAGAGAGAGAGAGAATTAAGACAGAATAACGTTCACACAAAACACACTAAAACTCTTAAGGCGATGGAAAAAATTCCTGGCAATACAGTTGAAGAGAAAAGTCACACAAATTGTCTCAACGGTCGGCTTAATTGAACAAAATTTTTTCTCGCCTTCTTTACGGCTAAACATCGCTAGAGAAATGAAAAAATATTGCGCTCCAGTATTGGCATTTTTTCTTTACTCAGTTATATTTGGCCATCTTTTTCCTTAAGACAATATCAGACGACAACACGTTTTAACTCTAAATACTTATAAGTTGTATAAACTTTATATATATTGCCCGCTCATATATCGTCGACTCGGTATAAGATTTTTTTTCTCTCCTAATATCGAGATAAAGAGAAAGATGGAGAAGAAAAAACAAATGACTGCACAGGAGACGCATTTATACTGACTTATTAACTAAGAAACTGAATAAAAACAGATAGAGATTCTCCGATAGTTTTCTTTCCTTATTTATTTTTTTCTTCTCTTCTCTTCGCCGATTTTTTTCTGGATATGGTTTATGGCTTAAAGTCAAAAAAAAAGTATACGAGTCACGCTTTAATCGGTTCGAAGCAAACTTAGATAACTTCAACGACTGGGTTAGTATCTGGTGGTTAGTGTGTGTTTTTTTTATTTCGGTGCGGACGAAGTGGTAAATGAGATTTGACGATAGCTAATGGCGATTCGATAGTGGAAGACAAATAAAACGAATTGACTATTTTGATTATGGGCTCAGGTTTGGGCGTGAATTGTTGGTGATTTGAATTAATCGTGAAAATAATATTAATTCTATTTGACATAATATAAAACAATTTTTCGCAAAGTTTTTATTGGATAAATAATGAAATTGATGAATGTATAGTGAATTTGATTTAACGAACTAATACAAAATTTTTAAAAATTAAAATTCAACAAAATGTTTTCGTACATTATTTATATATCCATTTGGCACAGGGTTACCTAAGATATAGAAGCTCTATTGAGATATATGATTTATTTTAAATTACTTTTGTGATCAATATTTGAATCGTTTTATCTATATTTGAAATGCTTGTTACCGATAATAGTTCGGTAATTTGTTTTTAATATCTCATTTGTTTCGTTCATATTGTAAAACGAACATCAAATAGCATTTAATTGACATCATCAAAGTTTTTCAAAAATAATGACCATGTAATTACAGTAAATCAATACATATAAAATTATAAATGGATATCAAAAATTATTTAATTTAATAAATTAAAAATAACTTAATAACTTATGTAAACTTATAAATTAGATTTGTTTACTAATAAGATAATAACAATCAATCAATGATAAGATTATCTTTACTAATCAATCAGTTTCTGAAAATTTTAATAGTTATTATTAATTTTGAATTAACAGATAATCTATGTATAAAATAACATTTTGGTTTTTATACAAAAGTTTTACCAAAAAAATTGACTTTTGATAAATTTAATTTGTTAATTCAAAATATGAATTCATGAATTATTTAAAAGTTAAAAATAAACCAAAAGTAATTTAAAATTTCAAATAAATTTCTCAAACAACGATAAACTTTTAAGTTCAGTAAATATATTTCTAAATTCAATTAAATTTTTCTTTTGAAATCTTAGAAAACTAGAAAATTATTTATTAAATAATTGTATAAATGTATAAAAATATATATTTTATTTTATAGATAATATATTTATGATTATCTTTAATTCCTTCTCAGCAGTATATGATTTTTAAATCTTAAATTTATAATCTTTACATTAACAAATTGTATTATTATTTTCTTTTGCAAATTATATAATTTTCAAAATAACTCGAAAAGAATCAATTGAGTTAATCTTTTGTTTATTTTTTTCTGAAAAAATCGTATTAGTTTTATTGAAAATTACAGTAATTTAACATAAAGTGATTCTTATAGATCTGTGACACATTAAATAACGCGTATAACAATAAAGATAATAGACTTTTAGATTGTTTTCGTTACTAAATAGATGTAAATAATTTATTCTATCAAAGTTTAAACTAATTTTGTAAAAATAATTATTTTAATTCAAGCAATTTTTAAAAAAGAGTTTAATTGAATAAAATTAATCAAACATAATTGTTTTTATTTTAATTTCAAAATTTATAAAATCAATAGTTTGAGAAAAAATATTTTCAAAAATATTTTAAGTTTAAAAACAGTCTTATTATGTGTTTCGTAAGGCCATCACAGGTTTTTAAATATTTAATATAAATATATTTATCAATAATATAATTCAAGGTGAAAATTATTAGAAACATAATATAAAATCACATTTGAAAATTTTAATAATGGTTATTAAACATTATTTGTATGAATAAACTAATAATTACTATTCGAAAAATAATTTTTTTCGAGATATAAAAGGCATCCATAAAATTATTCAATTGATATTTAAACCGCAATTCTCTGCGAATAATTATTTTTACAATTCTTTGTCATATAATTATAGTTAAAAAAAATCTCGCCTTATTATCATATTTTTGATTTAATTAAACTAACATTGATTTATTGAGCACATAATATTTAAAAACAATTTACAGAATTAAATTAAATTAAAACTTTATTTTCAACATTCAAATTATTCTCAACAACGAAAAAAAGAAGAAGACTTTAAGTATCGCATTCCTATTGTTGGCAACACTGAAGCGTCACCAGAATGTTCACCACTAATGGACGCATTGTGTCATTGTGTATGTTTTAGTTATTTAGCTCAATGGCTGTGTTGCGAGTCTGTCGGCGAGTTAGCGAATTGTTAAGATGAGGCGATAAAATAACATTTGCTTTAATGGTCTCTCTCTCTCTCTCTCTCTCTCTCTCTCTCTCTCTCTCTCTCTCTCTCTCTCTCTCTCTCTCTCCTCTCAAACACACTGTTCACTGTTTAAATGAGCAAAACTATTGTTAATAATTTAATAGACGCTATACAGGCTCACACAACACACACACATAACAACAAACACATACACACACACTCAACAGCAGCCACTCATTCAACTCGATTACCAGCGAAACAGTAGTTGTTTTTTATGGGTCAACAAATCATGCCGTAATGAACTGTTTTTGGCGTGAGTTTTACTCTTTTCAATTGCAGCGCTCGGCTGTTGAATGGCGTTTCGTGCGCTTCAGCGCCTCCGCTCAGGCCAGCAGAGCATTGGCGAAGGGATAGCGCTGTTTGGCGATGGAGTGAAAGAGATAGACAGCGTAGATAGTGATAGAGGGGGACAGAGAGGGGGACAGAAATTGGTTAAACAAAAATCGACACAAACAAAATGGTTCATAAATAAAGAAGGAAGAGATCGGAGAAAAGAAATAAAACTGTGTTTTTTCGAGAGTAGATTAATTGGCCGATACGGGCAATTATTTTTTACTCCATTTAAAAGAGCGAGCGAGAGATACAGATAGTTAGCGAGAAAAAATCGTATTTACCTCTTTGGCCTAAATTATTTAAATAAATTATGTATTTTTTTCTCTCTCTCCTAACTAGAGATTGATTGCCGTGTTATTTACACTGACGATACGCTAAGAGAGTGAGAAAGAAAGAAAGAAACTGTTTAATAAAAATGTTTGTAATCATAATAATAATAATCATAATAAGCCGGTAATAAATAATCATTTCTTGATTCTAATCGATGGAATGGCATTCTATTATCGCGAACGCGTAATAAATAATAATTTTGTCGAAATATTTGCACACAATCTATCGATCGATTCAATCAGTTTTTTACGCCGCAATTAAGATTCGCAGAATAGCTTTCATAGGAATAATAAAAAAGTAATAATAATTACAGGAAAAAAATATTTACAGCCACTGTAACGGGAGAATCGAGAAGCGAGTTGAGAAAACTTCTGTGCTCTCGATTATCACCTCAGATAAGAGCAAATAACTCCAGTCTCTCGCTCTCGTCTCTATCTCGTTGAAAATTTTGTTTCTCTTTATCTTACTCTTAATTTTCTCTTGAGTGACAAAAAAAGGATACAATGCTCGCATCGCATCCATATTGAAGTTGGCAGCAGATTCTCGCTGACAACAAAAAAAACAATACTGTAGTTAATCGAATTAAATTAAAGCCCTTTTTAGCTAATGAGACAATTTTCGAGTTTGGTTTGGTTTGGTTTGGGCGACACTACCGTAAAACGAAAAGAAAAATCTATTCATGATAACGAGGATAAAACTGGCGTTAAATAAGCAATAAATAAATTTTGTCGTATACAATGTTTTTTTTTAAATTGTTATAAATATTCATTAAACAGAAGAAAAAAAGTGGAATCACTGATAAGACAAGAGATAGGCTCTCAATTTCGATGCAAACATTCTAAACAGTCTTTTATGTGGTCGACATTTTTTTGCTATTTAATATTAATTTATTTTATTAATGATTATCATAATAAGATTAATGATAATTTTTGGGAGTATTTTGTTATATTATTATTATTTTGATCGCACACGAGACGCATGAGACGCACACAGATTAATACGTAATGAGTTTGAGATGAATATTTTTGCGGTCTGTCGAGCGAGAGAGTGAGCCAGCATTTGAAAAATGAAAACTTTAGTTTTATTTTTAAAGCAAAATTTTGTTGAAAAAAGCAAGTTTTGCCTGTTTTTTTAAAATTTTAAAAAATTTAAATTATTTATTTATTTATTTTTTGAAATTAGAGATCTTATTTGAGAGAAACATTTTATCGGAAAATTATAATAAATACGCCATAAAAATTTTTAAAAATTTTGAAAATGCGATCGAAAAAGTTATCAAAAAAAAAGTTTAAAACCAAAAACGATATTTTTTTTATTAGAAAAACGTTACAAAGTAAATATTTTTAGATATAGAGAGTTTAATTAATTTGAATTTATAATTAACTGAACTGCAAATTGCAAATAGGAATTTAATTTTGATATTTAAAAAGTATTTCGTTTCTAAAAACTTAGATTAGAGTTTAAGATTAGTGGATTAAATTTCCAAAAAGAGGGTAGCAATAAAAATAATTGCATTTTCGAGAGGTTTTAATTTCAGGAATAATTTAATTTTTAAATTTTAATTCAAAACAAATATGTTAACTAAGTTTTGGAGAGAATGAGAGCCCAAAAATGTTGAGATGACATACTGGCAGGTAAATGAAAGAGGAAAATGACAAGCTTTAAGTGGGTTTTAATGCAAATGTGGGCACAACTGTCGACCACCGAATGCATGGCGATATTAATGATGAAACCAAACTGATATTTAATAATACTTAAGCAATATCTAAACTAATTAATGCCGTTAATATGCGGGCGGTTTTGTTCGTGACGGTCAGACCAGGAAAGAAAAAGAGAAATAGATAGACCCGACTCTATTAATGAGGAAATATAAATGCGATGTTCGTGTCGTTGTGCAGGGAGTGAGCGAACGGAGGAAGGGTTGGAGCAGAGGATGGATAAAACAATAGCCGCATTATCTCAGGTGAAAATTATAGCAAAACACCATTAATAATGAAAGAGCGAGTGTCTAAAAGTATTACGATTACGCGTTTAAGAGTATATCCGCCGAAAGTTTTTATTATCGTTATTCGCGAACAATAAAAACTATTTTAACGCGAATCAAATAAGTAAATGAAAAAAATTCTCTAAAAAAACGTAGAGAATCCAGACTTAATAAAAGCCAAAATAAATAGCCGGGTAAACAGCTTTGGCTGCTGAAGACGCAAAACAGTTTTGGCATCGCGGACATAAGCCACTTATTTGGCGCATCAAAATTGCCAAATTATAATAAACGAGATAAGGGGACGAGCATTAGGACTGCTGTATCCTAGCGTTATAGCCTTTAGTAGATAGTTATCCTGTATTTAAGGGCAGAGAAGAGCATCACTAATGTAGAATAATATTCGTCATTTTCTCATATTTTTGTGGTAATATCGTAATTCTTCAGCATTTTTGCATTTACCGTATCCGTCAGAGTCTTCACGCTAGCATTTTAAACATTGCGCACACTTTGGAACATCTCCAGCGAAAACAGACCAACAAAATAAAAAGTTTATTCGACCACAATATTAGCGAAATAAGTTGAACAATGAGCTGAATAGGAGAGGCAACAAACAACTATTCAAGAGAGAGAGAGAGCAGAGCTCTTAATCATTAATAGCTTTTAAAGTCAGGTAATAGCATATAAGTCGTGAACCTCTATCTCTATCATTCTCTTCCACTGAAAGGGAAGGAATCGACGCGTAATAGTTGTTTGTTGGCAGCGGAGAGAAAAAAAAATAGTTTTGGTCGACGACGGCAGGCATTAGTGGTAGAAGTAGCAGAAAAAAAGAAGAAGTAGTAGTTAAACAAGAGATACCTATTACCTATTAAAAAATATGGTAGCCTCGAAAAATGTTAAGGTTATGATTGCGATGTGCAGCACAACAGAAACGAAATGTTTTTGCATAATTCGTGACACGTCCACCGATACGCCCCGCACAACATTCTGGTTTTTAATGTGTCCCCTCTCGCTGTTGCCCACCGACCAGCAAAATAGTTGCTCCAAAACTGATGTTTAAGTGGAGGCCCCGTATGTTTATGCGTGTGTATGCGAGTGTCTGTGTGTGTGTGCGTAGAAATAAGGTAGTCATGGCTAGTTATTATTAGATTTTGAGCACCACTTTTCTAAAACGGCTGAATCAACGGTGAGGGCCAGTGGAGTGACGACTAAGAAAAGAGCCATTGGCTATAATCTACAATCAAATCGCTGTTTAAAAATTTCTGTATTGAATTTTTTGATGCCTTTTTTTCTAAAACAAAATCTTTGCGTCAAAATTTTAGGCGTCAAAAAGAGAGCGTTTAGCATTTAAATTAGCTGTCAATGAAATAGGCATAACGTTATTATAATGATAGGCAATTATTTGGAATGTCGATCCGAGTGTCTAATTTTTCTATCAAATAATTGTTTTAACAGACAAACGGGATTCACCTGTATTTGAAAGCGCGGCAAAGAAAAAAAGAGAGAGAGAGAGAGAGAAGTGAAGAGAAGCAGTGGCGGAAAAACTACTGGCATTAGAAGTAGTTTTATAGTGGCAATTGCTGTACGGATAATACATATTTACCTCCCCCTCAGCCACTAGTTTGCTAGGAAAAAAACAGTAGTTAACTTCTACTTTTTTTATGCTTTACGATAAGGTAGAAGAAGAATAATCATTATCGGGAAAAAAGCCCAGCGTTTAGGAGAGGCTAAGAAGAAATAAGGCTCTGATAAGTCTCGCGAATTTTACGTTTAAGGCTCGATATTTTGTTTCTCCTGTTGTCGTCGATATCAGTAATTTCATGGCATTTATATATTCCCCGAGATTTTTTCCACTTCGCGTTTCGTCGTCGAACGACAGCCGCGGGCCATATATTTCTTTGCCTCCACTCTCTGTCTCGCTCTTATCCATCTTTTATTATATATCTTTCGTATAAGTTTTAACTAAGCTCTCACTCTCTCGTACTCTCTCTTCTCGCTCACACACGCAGACACACAACTCGACTAATTTGAAGGATGATTCCAGTTTTCGATAATAAAAATGCTCAACAATTTTGATGATCCCTCCACTTCTTCATCGCAATGATAGCCCCCCTCACTCTCTCTCTCTCTCTCTCCACTTTCCATAGAAGAGTAATTCAAGCCTCACGTATAATTAGCTATTCCAGTATCTTGTGTTACCTAAAAAAAGCCTCTGTTATCTCTGTTCACCACTGCCAGAGCCGAACAGAAAGGCTACGCAACATTAGAGGACGCACAGGATTTTTTTCTCTTCGCCAGGATCTCGCTCTGGTGTGCGCATAATATTAATTGGCTATTGAAGGACTCGACAAGTTATTAGGCAATGGCTGAGCCGGATTGGCCTGGATTTGAGAGTTTTTCGCACACATACACACACCGAGAATAACGCCAATAAGAGATTGAGATAATTATTTCGCTGTTAACCCATTAAATTGGCGACAAAATTTTTCGCGCAAACCAATTATTGCGAATTTGTATAGAAATTAAGATGAAAGATGAAAGAGTTAATGCTATAATAGTAGTTTTTTGAAATGATTTTTATTTTTTGGCACGAAAGCCAGTTTTGTATAGAGAGAGGAAAAAAATATAAGATTGATTTAATAAACTTATTCCCGCATTATTTTTTTTGAAGCTATTCACGAAACGATAATTAATAAATTATTTAAATTTGCGTTTTATTTCTTTTCGAGAGACCCCGAAGGATGAACGGGTCGAACCTATTTTCGGTTGTTTAGAGATTGAGCTGCGATTTCGGCTCGATTTTATATACGAGAGATGGTAAATATAAATTTTGCGCGCATAAATCTATCGATGGCATCAGTTTCGAGTTAAACAGTTCTCATGGGTTTCCATTTCGCCAAATTCGAGACCAAACAAGGTTCAACAAAACCCGTAAAAATTATCTCGAAACTAACTTTCTTAGATTTTTTCTTTTTTGTTGCTTATTTAGTTGGGAAAGAGAATCAATATTAATAAATCGAGCGAAGAATTTTATAATTCGCCAATATTTTAATGCTGCCATAAATTTCATTTTGATCGGTTTTATATTTCTAGTCATCTATTTCTTTTTTTTCGGCGACGAATATAAATCGCTTGAACTCCTAATAGGAATATAAAATCAGGTGCTCTCTCTCTCTCTCTCTTACTCACTCGCTCACTAACTCTTCTGACCGAAAGAAAAATAGTCGATTGTATATAAAAAGTTCTTTCCGGGTTTGCAACTCATTTATACACCACTAAATGCATACCAAAATAAACTTACGCGCCATCAAGAAGTAGGAAAAAAATATATCGATGCAAATTTCGCTGTTTCTATCCTAACTATTTTTAAAATTAAATTAATTCACTTAAGGCTTGAAAACTATTTTTCAAGTTGTGTTGTTTGGCTTCTGCTATTTTACTCTTTTTTTTCTAAATATATTTTGTTCTTCACTGCGCTCCTGAATAAGTAATCGAGTAAACTATAATTTGATTTTACGCTGCGTTTGAGTTTTGTGAGTCTCTCTCTCTCTCTCTCTCTCTCTCTCTCTCTCTCTCTCTCTCTCTCTCTCAAACAGTAAACTTGTTTCCATTTTTGCATAATAGCAAAAAAATAATAATAACAAAAGAAAATTAAGGCAAAGTTTAAAAAAGAGTAAGCAAAATAAAAAACAAAAAAGATAAAATAAATTCCAGTTTGCATAAGAGAGTTGTAACCCGCAGCCAATTATTAAGACTAATTTTCGTATCTCGAAAACTGAATTAAAGTTTTTTCCCTCTGAATTAAGTATTTAAGCGCAAAAAGAAAAAATACTGACTAAATCAATGACTGCTTTAGGTATTAGTTTAAAGTTTATCTGCTGATAAAAAAATATACTTTGCTTTTTTTGTTTCAATTTTTCTAATGTCCATCGGGTATAGTATTTTTTCAGACTTAATAACATATAAAGCGTATTATCAGAGGGGCTTCAATATGCGAACGACATTAAATTTAAATTAAATTTAGCTCCGCTTCTTAAGCAATTGAATGCTAACCATTTGGATGGCTGGCGAACTGCCTCAGCGAACAGTCAACGCAATTACTATTACGATTCTGACCCAAACAATTGCTAAAATGAAAAAATCCTTTTCAATAATATATACATAATAGCGCGTCAATTTGTTTCTTTTTTTCACGTCTCACACACGCATAGTAAATATAGTCGAGTTAGTAGTATAGACTGTTTTTTCTAATTTACTTCGCTTACCGAGAGAAAAAAAATAAAAGACGGATAAAAACCTATTCTCCCCACTCTTCGCCGTCATCGCAGGCGAATAATCAAATCCACAAGAGGCCAATCCTAATACCGCATAATGAGCCGAAATTGCTTGAGAGCCGCATAGAAATGCTCGCATAGCAGTCTGAAAGCATTGTTGCCATTGTTATGGTTATGATTATTATCATTGCCATTACTGGCGAGCATTATCCGAAAATGAAAAAGAGAAAACAGTGCGCGCGAATGAGTGGCGGGCTATGTCTATCCCAGTTTTATCCCCGGCTCTCCGAAGATCTTCTCTCTCTCTCTCTTTTTATCTATGTATGCGCTGTGTTTGGCTGTGTCTCGAGAACGAGAGAGACGATGGATGGATATTATCTTTATCATTATTGCCCGATATTAGTTTGGGATAAGATTGGAAGAGGGATTGAATGGAGACAGCATTAAGAGGATGAGAGAGAGAGAGAGAGAGAGAGAGAGAGAGAGAGAGAGAGAGAGAGAGAGAGAGAGAGAGAGAGACCGCTGTAACAAGAAAATACAAACTGTGTAAAACTCAAAGAATGAAATATATATATATTATAGTATTGTTTTTTTTCTCGATAATATCTGAATGGAAATTATACTTATGTAAAACAAATAGCTCTGTCAGGGAGTAGTAGTTTTTCCCATTTATGCGGCTCTAGTAGTGAAGTCGTAAAACTTATGAAGTTTTTTCTCTCGCAATATGAAACTTATTCAATATATGTTTCAATGTATAACATAACAGATACTGCCATGACTTATACTCATAATAAAAAACAGTAGCATAAAGAAAATATATAAAATACAGTGAAAGCAAATATAAGGCTAAGAAAATAAGTTCAGATAAAAATGAAAAAAAAGAAGAAACAAAATAAAAAAATAAAGGGGCAAAAAAATGGTTCGTTTTCTCTTAAGCTTCACAAAAATGGTAAATGGTTTGCAATCATACGCGAAAGTGGACACAAGAGAGCGATTTTGTACAGACCGGTAATAGACGGCCGACGAGAGAGAGAGAGAGAGAGAGAGAGACGCTCTCCCGATATCTCGCTAACAGACAGTCTAACGAGCAAATGAAAAAAGGGCTGCCAATCAGTCCTGGAATATCAATTGGATTTTGTGTCACACCGGGAAGTGTTGTGTTTGCGCGGCTGTGTCTGCGATTTATCACTCATCGATGGCTAAACAGGAATGCGATATTGAATATCGTCCCCCGGAGTGATCGCTGCCAAGAATGACAATTGCTGTTTCGGAATTTGTCGCCGTTGTTGTTGCTGTTTCTTCTGCCGCGCTATTGTGACTCAATTTTTTTTCTCGTACTGCCTTTTATTTCGCTTGGATTTGCTTTGACTGAGAGCTAAACGACAGCGACAATGGTTGAGGAAGAAGACGAAGAAGAAGAAGAAAAAACAGTTTTGAAAAAGAAGATCAAGAATATAGCGGAGATGGTTGGCTGACTAAATAAAATTGAATAGATATAAAAAAGATATTGAATAAATGAAAAGATTTCTTCCAAGTGATACATAAAAAGAGTTAGCCTATCATTGTTGATGCACTTTCACTGTCAGTAATTTACGCTATGTTTGTTGGACTTTAATTATAAAAATTCACTTTTTTCAAAGAGATTTTATAAATATAAAATTTTTTAAAAATTATTTTAAGTTATAAATTTAAACCATAGATTTGCTAAACAAAGATTACTAAATAATTTGGAAATAAATTTATTTTATTATTTTTACAGTTTTCAATTCTCATGTCATCATTCATGAAAATATAAAACAAATAAACGCAAAATGTTTAAAATATCCTATCATTACGTGATATCAAATACGCTAAGAAGGATTAAAAATAAAGTTCGAGTGAGAGCTCTCTCTTATGTTACTCTTCATTAAGCAAAAGTCCAGGCATTAAATAACTTTAAGTAATATTAAATATTAATGGACGAAAACGACGACAACCACTCAATTATGCCGCCACTCGAGAGAGCGAACACACTTTCAAATTATCCCGAAATAGCGATCGCTTTACCAAATTTGAAAAGTATTCAAATTTTATCCCAAACTTGATAGCTCTCGAGGAAGATTTCTCCAACGAGAATATATTAAAAAGTAAAAGCAAAATAAAGAAATAAAGAAAAATAATATAAATTCTAGTTTGAAATCTTAAATTGGCTCAATAATCTTCATTTCCATTTCCATATCTCTGCTTCGAAGCTAAAGCTATGGCAACAGAGGAGAAGAAAAATAAGAAAAGGGAAAAAAGCCATCATCAACAACAACAAGAGGAGGAAGAAAAATACCAGTGTCTGCAAACGAGAAGCCATTCGGTGATGTAATCTCGAAATTTGATCGACAATAAGCGAATTGAGAGACGAAAGGAAGAGCAAAATACAAGACGAAAGTTTTGAAAAGAAAAATATCGAAATAAGAAAAAGATAAGACAGAGAATGTATTTGTAGATCGGTTATCGAGGAGAGAGTACGAGCGGCAGAGCAACAGTCAAGACAGAGATCTCGGAGAACTCTTAAAGCATAACAAAAAAAACCTAATGCACCGGTAATACGGTTAGAGTATTAGCGCGAAGCAGATATACCAATAAATAGATTGAGAGCCAAAATTCCAATCTAAAGCACCTGAAAAGAGTACAGACAGAAAGATAATCGGATGCCCTCATCATCATTAGACCGAAAGTAATCGTGACCATCATCGAGCGCCACACCATTGATTGAGGCGAATAGGATTTTCGTTTGGATTCTCTCGCTCTCGATCTACTTGTTGACGGAGCGCTTCAAACTCAATTGGCGTCCACATGCAAATTGTGCTCATCCTCTGCGAACCCATTAAAACATATAACCTCTTTTCATCTCTATTAGATTTATTTGTCTTGACATTAGCTATGGTTTGATCTTATTTGATCTTATTTTAGTTTCTCTCTTATTTGTTGCCACTGTTCTCTCGACGAAGTCAGTGTCCATGGAATTGATCGCAATTTTTCTCGACAATAGCTTATTTGAAAAAAAATTATTTGTCATTCGTTGGACGAAACTAACAGATAAACAAAAACAAAATCTAATTAATCTGAATTTATTGCACCAAAATAATGATCATTTTTAATGCCTGGCGAACCAAAATATAATGCCAAAAATAAAATAAAATAAAATTGCCCGGAATTATATCCGGTTTAGTAAAGAAGACAAAAAAAAAGTTTGTGCGCTCGTTTGACGGCCGGGCCCTAAACGACACTCGATGAATATATTTCTGCATTACGACCGCCAGTATATAACCCGAAAGAGCGCGCGACGCGTTGAATATTAATGAGCGATAAGGATAACGACTGCTGAAGACGAGACTTCTTTCGTCTTTACCAATAAATATATATAAGATGTGTGTGTGTGTGTGTGTCTTGATTTTGGCTTATGTTTTATTTCGGTCTTTGTTTTGTTTTAGCCTACTTTATCAGGTCGTTAATGAAGTCCAGGATGCGATTTGGACTTCAATTTATATATTTTGGTCAACAATAATAATCCAATATTTTTTTCGTTACGATTCAATATAAGATGTAATAAACAAAATACAATATAATTTTAATTATTCATAAAAGTTGTTTTTGCAAAATTAAACAAAATTATAATTAACCAACAAATTAGAAATACAATGCGAACTCATCACAATAGTCACGCTAGTTTATGAGGCCCTCGAGATTCAAATAGGTATCCTCTATTCAGCAAATCTAAAATTACTTTGTTTGGCGCATAAAGTATGGTATAATTATCTAAACGAATAAACGCGTTCACCGTTTTTCCAGTAGAGCTGCCACTCTCGAGAGCCACGATCAACAAAATAGAAAACAAAATATAAAAGATTGAGGAAAAGAATTCATACCAAAAAATTTCTTAATTATAAAATGCAAATCAAAAGTTTTTAATTTCGAAAATAAATCATACAATTCAGTCATTCCAGACACTGACGCGTGAGCGCTCTTTTGATTAAATGCTAATTTAAATTAAGAACCCTTAGACCTCTATCTCTCTCACTCTCCGCCCAATTCTTATTTGCCAAAACATTTTTTCAGACCCAAACTGTCATTTTTTGGCCATTATTGACATCCGAGACCCACCAGACTCTGGAAGGCCCACAACCAGTCAGTCAGTAGCCTAAATATCAGCTCCTATTCGAGTAAACATCTCATCGGCCTCTACTCTCATACCCGCTATCTTCGCAGCGAATCTCTTCAGCAAAAGAAAAAATATAAAGAAAATAAAGGCCCTCTCGATCGCTAATCAAAACTGGCTCGAAGCGGACCAATGGTAAGGACGAAACAGAATCATTTAATAGCTATTATGATTGCCTCCTGAACTGGTGGTACTCTCTCTCGTCTCTCTCGCTCTCTCCATCTCCTTCTCGTGTTTGCACCTGTCGGCCCTAAAGCGATCCACTAATAATTAAAGACCGATTTACACGATAGGGCTTTTTCGGACTTTAATTTGCAAATAAAATATTCTCTCTCTCTCTCTCTCTCTCTCTCTCTCTCTCTCTCTCTCTCGTTCACTCTCTCGCAGACATTTCATTTTTCTTTTTTTACATTTCTAAACGGAAGAGATAGCTTTATTTTGCTGAATGCGAAATAAATTTGCAGTCGGAATAACTATTTTTTCTTTCTTAGGCAAACTCTAACTCGTTTTGAAACAGTTTTTCTTATTAAATTTTTTGAATGACTTTCTACTCGTGTTGTATTAGAAATGTATACGTCTTTTTTGTTTTTAATCTCCTCTCTCATAACCAAAGCTCTCGCAAAAATTAGCTGGTAATTGAAGAGTCTTTTCTCGTAAATATAGTTAGAAAGCAAATAATAAAACGAGAGCGTGAGATAATTTCGAGCGAAAGCGAGTGAGAGAGCAAACAGCAAAAAATTAGATAAAATAGAGGCATAAACTGTTTCGTTTGAGCAAATCATTTCTGTAGGGCTGTAGTAAATGAAGAGAGAGAGAGAAAAAACAGCATAATAGCGAACAACATTAATGCCAAATAAAATGCTTTCAAATATTTGTATTGATTCTAAACGATACAATTATAGATAGCAAATAATTTCTAAAGCAAAAGTTCGGACCATGTTTTTAAAAAATAAATAAAAATAAATCCCTAATGAGATCGCGAATGGATTGGATAGCATCGGAATTCAATTCCGTAACACTTGACAATAGGGAATCAAACTATAAAACAAGACAGCGTGTAAAATGAACAGCGATCTCAATAGTGATGCTGCTCTTAAAAGTGGGGAGAAATTGTTATCAAAAAGACAAGTGGGAGACAGCGTATACTAAAGGCTGAGTAAAATAAAACGCTTTTAAATATAAAAATCAATGCAAACTGCGTTAACTTAACGCCTGATATGGGGATTAAAATATTTACTATCACTCGACTCGACATTAAAAGCTAATTTTTTCCAAAAAAAAATAAAATTTCAACAAAATCGTAAAAATTAAATTTTTACAAAAACACAAGTTACCTTAAAAATATAATTCATTCATAAAAAAATCTACACTTACAGTGAACGTTAATCCTGATGGCTGTCTCACTGGTGCCCAACTCGTTGGTGGCGTGCAGTTT
>JAQIYA010000055.1:0-35202 GCA_034699355.1 Microtritia minima | reverse complement strand
GAGAGGGAGGGAGAGAGAGGGAGGGAGGGAGAGGGGGAGAGAGGGAGGGAGAGAGAGGGGGAGAGAGGGAGGGAGAGAGAGGGAGGGAGGGAGAGAGGTGGGAGAGAGAGGGAGGGAGGGAGAGGGGGAGAGAGGTGGGAGAGAGAGGGAGGGAGAGAGGGGGAGGAAGAGAGAGGGAGAGGGAGGGAGGGAGAGGTGGGAGGGAGGGGGAGGGAGGTGGGAGAGAATAAATTAAATTTATAAAGAAATTATGTTTTTAACAGAGAGTGGCGATACAGGAGGGAAATAAATAAATAAATCTATAAGAATATATGAGTCTGTCTCTCTGTTTGTGTAGTAATGTCCTCACTTTGACGAATTACAATCTCAACATTTTTAGTTGAGCTTAAGCTAACTTTAGCTTTTTGACATCTTTTCTTATTATGAATATTCCAACTTAAGTCAATATACATGCATGCCTAAAATAATTAAATGAACTTTAAAAATAGCCATCTGTAAGGTGGAGGAAATAAGATGAGCACTTTTAGTAAAATGCAAATTTCTCTCAAATTAAACTTTTCAAATCATATTTTACAATTTAATTCAGTCCGCATATTGGTATACACAAGTATATACCAATCTTTATAAAAATCTGATAAAATGTTTTGCATATATTTGGTAAAAAACAAAAACTAGTTCGAAATTAGTTAAGCAATATTTCATTAAATCCTTATATAAAATTTAATTAAATAAAAATTATCATTAAGTTATGCCTAAATTAACAAATTTAGCTGGTATTCAGTTTTAAACACGTCAAAAATGTGTAACTAAATTTAATAATTATTGGTTTGAATATAATGTTTTAATTTACCGAAATTATTAAAAATTTATACTTTTATTAATATTTATGAAGAAATTTAATATTTAAACCATAAAATTGGCTGAAAAATTTTATAAATTCAGATAAAATTAATCAGAAGCTTCCATTATGACTGGTAAGTCGATAGGCATGCTTACGAAAAATATAGTGCTATTCAATGTCACAATTCTCTCACTTTAAATTTCATGAATCAACACAATGTGAAAGAAAATTTTAGTAAAATTTCACAAAAGCCAAAACAAGTGTAACACATGTTAACAATATGTGCATAAAATTGTAACTTTGCTATAGAGATATAGAGACTCGCATAATATTGCATTCACCTTAAAGTGAGAGAATATGGTAATTCTTAAATTGAATTAATTAAAAGACTCGTATTGTAAATCAATAAATATAAACATTTATTAATAAAGACAACTATTGAATTTAATTATCGTTATAATTCAGAATGTGATTCTCCATGTGATTCGATGTGCGATCGTTGCGTCGATTCATTGGTGATAACGGTGTGGTCAAGTTTTTCGTACTCGTCTAGCATTGCCCTGATTTCTTGATCATACGTTTCCCATTCACTAACAATACGTCGAGCACTCGTCAGTTTTGGTTCTTTTGTTTTGGGATTATTGCATAAATCTATTGTTTTTGCAGTGCTTTTAGATTCATCACTACACCATGTCTCGCACCACAACCAGTCTTGAGGCAGTGATTTGATGGATACCTTTCAAATTATTCATATTATTAATAATTTAAATATCGAAAACGCTAAACTGTATGAAAAATTCCAATACCTGATGTATCATATTATTTGGCAAATCTTGATCTAAATTAGACAAACTATTAGGATCTTGACTGAGACCCTGGTATTGGCCTCTTAATCTGTCGCCTGCGGCTATTCTTCGAAACTTTTGCAAATCGACAACATATAGAGCGCTAATGTGATACTTTCTGTTATGCAAATGAGTAGCCCAGTAACCTGTTTTCCAAAAGCGATATCCATCCATGTCTTTTCGACTCTCACAAAAGGGAGTGTAACCATAAGGAGCTCCTTCTAAGTCTAGATCACGTAACTCTTTCAAGTCAGCCCTTACCACTTGATCTGCGTCAACAAATATAATTTTCTTTACATCCAAAGGAAATAAAACGTCCAAAAATAATATTTTATATCCCCATATAATTCGCTGCTTTTCGGTTTGCTATAAATTAAACATTTTAAAAATTAATTAATCTGAAACTAAGTTTTAATAAAGAGTAGTGATATTAATTTTTAAAAAGTTACAAATATATGTTTAAGTTTAAATTTGCTATAAAACATGACAGATATTTGAACGATTTAATATTTATTATTAAATATTATACTAATTTGTTGTGAGTAATAAAAGTTATTAAAATTATATTATAAAAATATTATTAAAAATGTATTATATTTGCTGCAAATCTGGTTACAAATATATATGAGCAAAGTAATGTGAATGCATTGATTTATACCTGATGCAACCAACGCGGCCATTTGTATTGAACCAATTCATAATCAAACTTATATTTTCTTGACAAAAATGGCAAAACATTTTTAAAACTTGGTGAGAGATAATTCTTTAAAAACCAGAATTTGACATCAGTTTTTGTATTTTTCAATACGCTTAACATCATTATTCTTAGTAAACGCTCGTAAAGATGTCCTGAAGCTAACGAAAATATATTAATTCGGTTCGCGTCGATATCATTTGTAATATTGACTTCAGATTTCTTTTTGGGTGTTGAGGACCAGCTAAATGAATTCCATAAGCTGTTTGCTTCATCAAAGTCTTCATCATCAGAATCATAGAGCAACTCTTCGTTTTGCTTACCGGCTTTTTTGTTTACTCGTATTTTAATTATATTACTCCTAAAGCTATATATGGGTACAACAACATCACCGGATAATGAAGAATCGCTTCCTTCGTGACTAATTATATTATAGATTTCCTCACTTCGACCTTGTCTTAACCTGAGATTCCATACGCCAGGATTAGCCTTAAGTTGAAAGTATCCCAAATTGGCCATCACTATAGTGTCGCCGAGCACGGGAGTGCTATTAGTTCCGATCGTGAACTGGAGCCCACGCGGAGGGTTGCCTGTAGACTGTTCGAAGCAATGGCCTTCAAGAAGCAAATACTCCAACTCGAACTGAGCAGAAATTTCATTCTCATTCACATCATCCAAATGTATGTTATCGAGATCGTAACGCGCTTCAGTGGCCTCAACTAACCAATTGTCAGGCGTTGCCATTCCGAGCGTCAATAATGGAGAGGTTGGCATCGATGAAAAATAAGCGCGTGATACCAATAATTTTCCATCTTTAGAAAAATTTGGCTCAGAATTAATTACAAATCTGAAAAAACTTTTGAGAGGCATATCCGAGTGCTTATCCACGCAATTAAAAAATATTTTGATGTTTGAATTAAATATCTTGTAAAATACTATTAAAATTGGAGCCAATTTTTGCGCTCCGCTGAAAAAAGAACATTTAATTAAAATTAATTTATTTAAATAACATAATTAAATATTCTAACCGTGTTAGAGGATCGAGTATAACAGTTATATCAATAAAAGGCAAATTAGGTTCTTTTGGTGTTAAGTTTAAAACACTATGTTTATCACTGAATGACTTAATATCATGTCTTGTTTTTGGTTGTGGATTGGCTAATAAAACACTACTTATTTTCATAACTAAATCACTGCATTGCTCTGAATCAATGTTTTCATCGAGACTTAATTCAGATAAGATCTTATCCGTAAACGTAACTTTTGCAAATTTTTCCAAAAGATTGAAATCGTCTTCAATAAATGGATTATTGATGGGTATTTGTATTACACGTCCGTTAAGCACAACTGCTGAATCTTTATCACTGATACTCAGCACTTTCACACAAAAAGCATTATGCAATTTAAAAACATTGCTATCAGAGGTGAGACTTTTAAAAGTTGACTTAAATTTCTTGATATATTCTTGAGGAATATATAGGCTCGCATTCTCATATATTTCGTCTTCCGTTTTTTCAGATAGATTTATAACATTAAAAGAACTTAAAAATTTAAATAAAAATTGCAATAAATTATTTGAATTATCCAAAGAAGAAGTGGCGGATTCGATTATTTTTGATATTATTCCAAATGAATTGTAAACAATTGCAAGCCTCATAGACAAGCTGTTGGATCTTAGATGTGAAACCACAGCTAATAACATGTCTCGTCCAACTTTATTCTCATAATTAGATGCTAACCAAAGCGTTACTGGATTACATTTTTGCTCTTTTGTCTTAATATATTTGAGAGAATTGGCAATTAATATTTGTAGATCACGTAAATTTACATTTTCATAATTGTCTAATTTAAGTGAATTTTTATAGTCTCCATCAAAATCTATATATTTATTTACGTTAACGCTTTTTTCATCGTTATTTAATATCAAATGATTGAGTCGAGGCATAACGCTTTTCTGTGACATAAGCCAATCTAGAGTGTCGTCTGAATCAGTTAGTTCTCCTTTATATATAGCTTTCTGAATCGTTAGAGTCTGTTTCATAATTTCTGACAAAACAACTTCTTCGAAAAGTTCGGCATTTAAATAAGTTTCTTTCAAAATCACACCATTAAGAAGTGCTTTAATTGGATTACCGATTCCAGTTTTACGAATGTAATCCCAGGCGAGCTTTCTTCCGGTGTCATAATCGGAATCCAATCCAAATATTAATTCTAAATCTTCATTTTTATATTTAGCTTTAAAGTGATTAATCACATCATTAGAAGTTATATCTCTTTGAGTTGCTTTATCAGCACCTATCGAAGCGATCACATCAGTTAGAAAAGATAATCCATCATATGGTGTCTTATCTTGTGCTATAAAATTAAAAGCCTCGAGACAAGCAATTCCTGGGTCAGTAAATCCATCAGAAGAAGCATTGGGTGAAACTGCGAAAATAAATCCGATTCTAACGGGAGCTTTATGGACATAAAACGATTCGGCAAGCTTTACAATATCATGAGCTTCTTTTTTACTCGGATCTATCACTAATACTAAATGATAAACATTTTTACGAACGTTTCGCAACATTCCTGGATAAGTGGGTCGAAGCATGTCCTGCAAGTTAGAGGGCCAGTTGCGATACATTTGGTCATTTTCAATATCGTTTATGTAAATTATAGCACCGTCTCTGATATCTATTTGAAAGTCTTGTTTGTTATTATTAATGTCTATTTTAATAACTTTTTTTAGCCGTTCGTCATTTCCATCAACAAATCTGTAAACCCCTTCAACGAGTTTGATTTCTTTCTTAATAGTATCCAATAGAGTAAATACATCTACAGTTTCGCCGTCAAAGTATAAGCCATTTATAAATAGAGCGGTATCACCTGTTCCTAGATTTAGGTTTTGTGCAAATATTTGTTGATTGCGTTCAATTTCTTTCTTCATTTCACTATCAATTTTGATTTTAATCAAAGATCGCGCTTCTATAGGAAAATTTTGCGCGATATCTCTCATGACTACTAAAGCATCGTTAGGTTGAGATTGAATAATTTTTTTAGCGGCCTGAAGACTGATTTCTTGTAACTGCCATACCTTAAGGGTCGCAATTTGTTTCTCACTGTCTAACAAGTATGACTGGAATTCTTCAAGTTTTTCTTTTTTCTCGTCAAACGAAAATTTCAACTTAGAAAATATGAAGCCTTCAATTTCATCGCGTTTATCGCTTTCGCTGAAAACAGCAGAATTGGAGACCACTTCTCCCTTAACCCTCGTGTCGTCTTGAGCTTTATATTCAGTACTTTTAATGGCTAACTCGACGCCATAACCAGAGAGACTAACTTTGTCGTCAGTAGTGTGGCGTACATAATGTCTCATCACATACTTAACTTCACCTTTTATGGCTAAATCTTTTAAATATTTGTGAAACTCCTGGAATGAATTGGTGGCTATGTTTCCATACAATATGGCTATAATTGAATTATCACTTGAATGAGATGACGGATATATATGATCGACTTTGTGTAGAACCGGTTGAGTCAAAGAGTCAAACGAACCATCTCTGAGAGCTTCAAACGAAAGCTTAGCATCAGATAAGTCACACACAAATCGATGGTAATTATCAAAAGATTGGTTGGTATGAGTGAACGGAACGCTAAACTCGACAAAAGCCTCGCAGTCTTTAACACTGCTTTCCTGCTTAACTATATCTTTGGACATGTGATCAAACATAGCAACAGATGGCGAATGAGCTCGAAGTGAGAGCGAAAACTTAAGAATAGATAGTTTGGCTGAACAGCGAAGTATGCGATCAACCAATTCAATGATGACATCGTACTCGTGCTGATGAGTGAGAGTGCGATTGAGGGCTCGGTTGAGAGCGTCGACACCGCTCTCGTGGACCGCATCGACCAAATGCCACACGAGTTCCTCATTTTCTTCGGCCAAATATTCCAACGCTTCCAAGTATAGCGGTGTTTGTTTCCAATTTGACTGCAATGCTATGTTTACCGACTTTTGCGGTTCACATCTCTCGACGCACTTGACTAACAGTAATATGATTAACGCTAATTTCATATTGGCTTTTATGATCACATCACCGAAAGTGCATTGTATTGCGTAATGTCATCGTTTGTAATATTGAATAGTAATGATTAACTGTATTAATAGAAAGTACACATCATTTTAACGACTATCAAACACAACACACATTTACAAAACCATAGCAATAGCAACACAATTACAATGCAATGCAATGTATTGTTTACATGTGTCTCATTGAGCGTCTCATTGAGCGTCGCATTGAGTGTGCAGTTTGTGGCGAATCAACAAATATCGCCACTTTTGTGAAATACATTTTCATATATTTAAACAAATTTGAGAAAATAATTTTTCACAAAATTAATATTAAAAACAGTAATTTTTCTAAGAATAATAAAAAACTGGTAAATTTTAGGGAAAAATCTTATTTAAAGTTAGATTTAAGAGTTTGAATGTGAGCTCTTTAGGGAAAGGATTGGAGGGAAACGAAGTACACCTGAGTTAGCGATACAGAACTAGTTTCGTAAGAGAGCACATGTGAACAATATTGTGAAACAATAAGTTTATAACTAATTTAAAGCTGAATTCTTCTGAAATGCTATATTCTAAATATACTGTGTTTAACGACTAATAATTAATTGTGTAATAATAATAACTATTAACAATTATTGCACTCAATTAAGTAAAGGGCGAATGCGAACAATATTTTAATATATTTAGATTTGAATTGAAATAGCGGTTCAGTTATTGAGCACGAAATTCATGTATGATTTGTTGTGAAATGCTGTATAAGTTAGCAGTGGTTCGAAGTGAATTCAACTTTCGATTAGTTATGATTAGTTATGCATAGTTAGACAAATAAATGATGAAAATGTGTGATAATATTGACGAAGTAATGGAAGAGTTGTCTGTGATCAGCGCTGAGCCGCCACTGAAGCGATCGCTTTGCGAGCGATGCGAGTGTGTTGTCATGTGATTGCCTAATGATTTGAATTAACTGTTTCACGATTAACTAATTACAGGCGACCGCTGAGCGTGTGCTGGTGTTCATACCTGCCGTCGACCCCGATCGCGACCAACAACACGATAGTCATCCTTCAACATCCCAGCGAACAGAAGCGATGTCTACGAACCGCTAAGATATTAGAGTTGAGTCTCTCTCACGGACGATGTGTTGTCATGAGAGGCAAAAAGTTTACTTCCTATAAATACCCGCAACTAAAAGAGATGACATCTGAGCCCCAAAATTCGGTTCTCATGTATCCCGGATTTGGCGCTCAAAGTGTTAGCGAGTTATCGCTCGATAAGAGGTATAACATATTCATAATCGACGGCACGTGGAGTCAGTCGCGCAGCATTTACCACAACAGCGCACTTCTCCACTCCTTACCCAAGATTGAGCTTAACTTCGACAAACCCAGCAATTATGTTATCAGGTAATTATATAGTTAATTATATAATTATGTTTGCATTAATTATTCGCCACAACTTTAAATGTTCATTATCTGTCACTCCAATTACATATACTCGAACTTCAAATTCGAGTTGAACGATATATGATATTAGTAGCAAAATCTACCAAAAGTTTACTAATTAACAAATTATACATTTTAAATATATCTATTTTTCTACTTTTACTAATTAATCACTAAATACTGGAATTACTAATAATTTCTTAAATCTTGGAATTTTGAATTAAGAATTTTCACGATATAAATGTTAATATAAAAGAGCACATTTCAAGAGCACAAAGTTTAAAAATGTATAAAACGTTTAACAAATTATTTGCAAATTTACTTTTTAACAGAAAGTAAATTACTAGAATTTTTTCATTTTTAATTTTATGCATTTTATTTATATTTATATAAATACATTAACAATGCATTTAATAATGAGCTTACGTATTAAATTAATTGAATTTATTTTAATGTGAAGAACTCAACCAACAAACTCAAGTTTATCTACTGTAGAAACTGCTGGCATAATATTAGCGCATCTCGAAAACGATGAGACAATTTATGAGAAGTTAAGAAGTCCTTTAATGGCTTTGTGTTCGTTTCAATTAGAAAGAGGCGCTGAATCGCATCATTCGAAAGAATTCCTTATTATGAATGGTTTATATAAAAAAGCGGTCACTAAACGAATTCAACAAAAACTTTATAATAAACAAGATATTAAAATGTTAATTCGTTAGTCAAATGTTTAAACAAAAGTTATTTAATTCATTTCTACTAAAAGCTTTTTTACTGTAAAATAAAATTAATAAATATATTTTTTGTTTACATTATTATATGACATGTACTGTATTTCAAGAACTGTAAAATTTATTGCTTCAACTTAAAAATGATTTATGTTTTCACAATTTTCTTTTAATTTCTGTAAATTTTTTCATCATTTATTACTGTTTTACATATAAAATTACATTCACTATAAAATTCAAATACAGATTTACAAACTTTAAACAAGATTTTACAGTATCATGAGCTGATTTTACCTCTATTTAATTATTTTCCTCATTAAAACTTCATATTCAATTAAAAATTAATCAAGATTTTGCATTAACTGATCTTAAAATTAATTTTAATAATGTCTTTTTAGGAAATAAAATTATTAATCTAAGTATGAAAATTCCTGGTTATATCTAAGAACCGAATGATTAGAGTCAATATTTTGTCAATTAGGGTCAAAATAAGTCTAAATTATGGCCACAGAATGGTTAATTTAGGGTCAATTGTGGTCAAATTGAAATTTTTAGGTAACAAAAGTACTTCTATTTACAATTATGAAAAAATATGTAATATTTTAATATTCTAATATTCAATAATGACGTCTAAAATTAAGGCTAATTACAGTTTATTTTTAATTAGTTCCCACTTTAATTCTCAGTTTATTAGATAAAATACTTTTGCGAACAAAAAACTCGTTTGAAAATTTCAAATTCTACCAAAAATAAAGTAACAAATTGTGTTTTCTTAAATTCAAAATTAGATTTAATGAAGTTTTGAAATCTCAATTTTTTGAAGTAAATCTTAATTTCTTTATTTGTATTACTTTTAATAATATATTCTTTTTCAATTATTCTAATACTTTTCATTGAATTTATTTGTTTAAGTTTTCTAATATAAGTTCATAAGTGAATTGCAAGAATACTGTATTCATTTAAGACCTATAAATTTTCCTAAAATTTCTTTATGAGTTGAGTTTTCACAGTTTCACAGTAGTTAAACACTATGCCTATGGTTGGGACTGTGAAATGCGTTTACAATACTGAGATGTTCACTATAAGGTATTCACTATACAGAGATTGTTTACAATGTTAAAGTGTAGCAATTAAATCGGGGATTTGAAAGCAGTTCATAACACTGAAAAGTTCAATGTTGTGAACTGCTTTAAACTTTACTATTCGCTAAATCAGACATTTACTGTAAATTGTGTAAACTGTAAAAACTTTATATTGTGCTTTTTTGTGCACACTGTGCTCTCGTGATGATCTCTGGGTACCCAAAACTTTCGACAAAATTTTATTTAATGTTTACTGTTTTAAATGATTGAGTATAAATTATAAACTAGTAAATATGTTTATTACTAATTTAAAGCAAACTTAATTACAAAAAGGCAATATGATTATGAAAAGTTGCAAAAAGTTAATTCAAATATTTGTCACGCTATCAATTGAATTACGAAATCGCTTTCTGTTTTCAACGTACGTTTAATGCCGTTTCAGGCATTCTGTTTCCATAGTTTTTCGATCAATTTTTTGGTTTTGATATCCACTTGAAGGCAGACTGCATGTACGAGATCGACATCAGGCAGAGCGTAGGCGATTATATGCTCTACTATTCAATATCTTTATCATTCATCCATTTTTCAATTAATTTTATTAATTCAATCTTTTCGTGTTTGAATTTTTAATTATTAAAGAATGAACAACTAATTTAATTTTCTAACAATTAACTGATTTTAAAAAATGATTGAGCGTTTGATTTGTTATGTGTGTGTAATTATTTATTTAAATGTGGTTAATGCTCATCAATATGGATATGAATTTGTCACTAAAGATTTTCCATATAAAGTCAGTCCAAATCCTGACAAACAGTCAGTGGACATAAAATATAATATTCCAGAATATTTGAAGGTAAGAATTGTGCTGAAGATAATTATTTATAAGAGAATTTTGAATAATTATTAACGCAATTTCAATAAATCTATTCAGTCTAATCAATACAGCAGTCAGTTATACCAATTAGAACAAAGAAGTGGTGCCGAAGAGTTTGAAAACTGGCCGAATAGGGATGCGCTTCAGAGCTTAGGACAAGTTAGTGGTATTGCGGTCTGTCCTGAAGGAAATGTTCATGTCTTTCAAAGAGCTGATGTGGTCTGGGATCAAACGTAAGCTTACATTTTCAATAAATTTATTTACAATTAATGACAATAGTAATTAATAATTACAATCAAAAACTACAAAAAATAATACAAGTTTTAAATATTAATATATTATTCAAATCAAATCATGTTTTAATATTTTAAGAAAATAGTTAGAAAAACTAGCCCAATGTATGCATTTCTATAGTTTTGTTATAAATGAACTACAGATGATGTAAATGGTTGTAAGATTTACTTCTATCATAACTAAACTCTATTCAATAAATCCTTTTGCTTTAAAAGAGTGACAGTAATTCATAGGTGTGGTGATCAGTCAAATATTACACAACAATTACTTTAACATATCGAACCCAAAAAACAAACTTTTGAAAGACAAAATCTGCTAAAAATTATGTAAATATAAAGAATTATTTTAATTGTTGAATTATATTTGACTGATTATAGGACATACAAAACAGTCTGTATTGTTAATTCAATTAATAAATTAATATTAGTATAAAATAAATAAATATAATTATTTAATATTTTTATTTCTGTATAGAATTGCATAAAATACATAATTTTATGACTCAAATGTTTATAAATGTTTTATTAATATTAATGTTTTACATGAGATATTAATAATAAACGCTTTATTTAATGAAATTTAAATTTGAAACAATTTCATATTTGCAAAACAGTTCGTTTGACGATAAAAACGTATTCAAGTACAAAGAGAGAGGTGCTATTCCTAACGAAACGGTCATTGCGTTGGATCCATCAAATGGCAGAATTATCAAGTCTTGGGGAAATAATAAGTATGAATATAAATGAATTTATTAAACTGTTTATTAAATAATAAAAAAATGAGATTTAAAACTATTTTTATTTATATTTAAACATAATTGTTTATAATTTATGTTTTTACTCAATACTGTCCACACTTTACCACTCATTTTGGTGATACTACAGCATATATCCGATTATATCAACTGATCGGTGCTCAGAAAAGTTGTTGCTTTAATCGAGTAAATTTAACAATCAAGTAAAGTCAATGCCTCTTATAATCAATCCATACTTTCAGAAGCCGTTGCCATAATGGAAATTTGCTATTATACGGGCTGCTATAATCGAATATATACCGTAGACAATAATATCATAAGTGTGTCAATATTATCCTATTTCATAGTTTACCAAAGTTTTGAAATTATATAAGTTATATAACTTATATGATTCAATCTTTAAATCCATTATCAAAATGACACCATTTTTCGGAATTTTGTTCCGGTTTCCGAGAGGGTACCCAACAGGTACCACTTCTGGAACCAATGCCTTTTACCGATAATAAATTAATTCTGTCAATAGTTTTTATTATATCAAAAATTAGTTTCGATTTTCGAATAATTATCATGAAATAACAATGAAATTAATTTTAAAATTTTCAAATATTAAATGAAAATTTAATTCAAATTAATAAAATTTATAATTTAATTTAAATCTCTAGATTCTATATGCCTCATGGAATTAGTTTTGATCCTCAAGGAAATATCTGGTTAACAGATGTTGCACTTCATCAAGTATTTCGCTTCAAACCTAATCAATTAGAAAAGCCAGACCTTATATTGGGAGAGGCTTTTGTGCCCGCAAATGATGACAAACACTTTTGCAAACCTACAGTATGTAATTCGCATTTCGATATTAAATTTGCATAGAATATAGAATTAGTATATGTTTAGGATATTGCCATATCGTCGTCTGGAATAATCTATATAAGCGACGGATATTGTAACTCAAGAATAGTTGTGTTTTCACCGGAAGGCAATTATATCGGACAGTTTGGATTAAATGGTAACTAATAAAACCTATCGAAACCATTTATAAATATTCATTTATGTACACAAATTATAATAGGGATTTATGATAACTAATAATTAATTAATTTTGGGTATAGTATAGCACTGCCCCTCGTTGTTGTAAATTCACGCATACTTTCTTTAATTTAAGTTTTAAGCCGAGCCGCGGTAGCGGCGACCACACATAAAGCATTATTAAATCCCGTGCAGCTCTAATCATGGAGTGGCAGTTCTATACTATCCCCTTAATTTTTAGTATACAATATATTCTGTATTTAATTAATAAAAAAGTAATTGTTATTTAGTGAACTGATAAATGGTATAATACTTAAAATTGTATTTTTAGAGTTTTTCATTCGTTGTTCTATAATTCTATACATTATATATTAGTAATACATATGTATGAATCATATGAATTAAATAATTATTATTATAATGCTATTTAAATAAGTTTAATAATTAAATTATTTTATTTATAGACGGATTAGTAGTTCCACACAGTATTACTTTGCTTGAACTCGAAGATTTGTTATGCGTTGCAGATAGAGGTAAGTTATTAATAAAGTTTCAGTACAGTAAAAGTTCGATATAGTAAATATCTCTATAGTGAACATTTCTGTTTAGTGAATAGCTTTAAAATCCCGATTGACTTTCTTTTATCACTGTATATATTTCAGTGATAGTAAATGTTTCAATATAGTGAACGAATTTTTTTGGTCCCGAGAGAGTTTACTATAATGGACTTTTACTGTACTTTATTTGAATTTTACTTAAAAAACTATTTTTATATTTGTTTATTAACAATAAATAATTATTAATAAATATAGGAATACAATTTTATTGAAAATTAAATTAGTTAGTTATTATAATTTGTTATAAATACTTAAATAATAACATTATAAATGTTTTTATTTTCAATATTACAGTCAATACACAAATTTATTAAAACATAAATTTATTAAAGTAACCAAAATTTAAAAAACAAAAATATATTTATCAATTTAAATTTTGTTTTTAATTTACTCTAACATAGTAAGATAAAATTATAATTATGTTTTGATTAATTTTAAATGAATGGCATTTATTATTTATAGAAAATCGGCGCATCTTATGCTATTCAGCTGGTCTTTCCGGCGAAAGACAAATAGGAAGACTTGTTTTCAATGTTCAACATAATAAATTAAGTCGTGTGTATGCCATCGATCACATCGGTAATACTTAAATTGTGATTACAGTTTCTAATTATATTTTTTATTATTAAAATTTGTTTAAAACTGTTATTGATATTAAAATAAAGATATAGTCATTACTTTAAATACAGTAAATATAACTAATTAATATATTATTAGGTGATATAATAGTAGCGGTGAATGGCGGGGACGACACTACGACCCCAATAGAAGGGGTGTCTTTGGATCTCGCGACTGAACAACTCGTCGACATATGGAGACCCAAATCTTATAAATTTGTAAATCCTCACGACATTGCGGTTTCAAATAATGGATTGTTTTTTTATGTGAGCGATTTGGACTCTCATAAAAAATTATATAAATTTAATATTTAATTTAATTCTTAATTGATGTTATATCTGTTGCTTTTAATATATGTTTACTGTTTATTTTAAATAAGATTTTAGTATTTATATGCAATAAAGTCAATGTGTAAATGGTATCAAATTGTTAAATTGTGTTAATTATTAAAATGAACATAACGTATTTGAATTAACATTACTTAACTAATACTTAAACAAACTTATCGACAAAATTAGTATTTTAATTAAAATATAAACTATATTTAGTAATATTTAGAATTTTATGTTAAAGTATAAAATATTTACAAATTTCTTTACGATAAAATCTAAAAACTTGTATAATAATTATGTAATAAAAAATTATAAAAGTTTGTTTCTACATTTATTCTAAATTTAATGATCAATATTTTGTAAATTTTTATTTGCTTTAACCTTAATGTTTTTTAAAATTTATAACAAGAGTATATGTATATAAATAGTATCAATAGTTATATAATTATTCTATAATGTTTTAAATAGTCTTCGAGACTCGCACTTATTCCGAGTCTCGAAGTCTATTTAAAAATAGTCCTTTATAGTCAACTGCATGCAAAAAAGGCAAAATAGGAACTTTATGACAAAATTGGCATTTATATAGAGAGGTTAAATGACTTGTTTTGATGTGTTTCGAACTCATATTTAGTTAAAGAGTTAAACATCTATCATATAAAAACAAGCGAATGACATAACATGCGCATTCCTGTTGTGTTGAACCTTATGTGTTGTTCGAACCTTACCATCGGTTCAATATTTTAAGTAAAACTTTATAATCACAATTTTAAAAGTTTAGATAGTGCTCGCCATTTTTATTTATACATTTTTTAAATTTTAACTAATTTGAAATAATTGTTTATCTGCGACTGAAATTTTATAACTTGTGATTAGAGAGCGGAAAATTCGGATATAATCGAATTTGGATACATAAACAATAAGACAATTCTCACGAACATGTATAAGTAATTCTAATCGAAACAAATTTGTAAGATTTCAGCTCAAATGAAATTTTAAAATTGAATTTAAATAAGTTTAAATATAAATTTAGGAATTTAAGAATAAATTTAAATATTATTTTAATTATTTATGAAATTCAAATATGAATTTATTTATTCATTAACTTATATCATATACAGAATTATACTTATATTGTACTTCATTTAAGCTAAATTCAAATTGAATATAGGCATATATAAGCAATTATGTATTTTGTTGCCAAAGATAACCAGTTTGAGAATAACTGCATAGCGCTTCATAGTAGCGGCCGAGAGATCGACAATACGACCACAGAGGACAGCGACAGTTAAAAACGCGCTGAAATGCTTGTTTGCACCTCTCATTCCACCAGCAGGTTCTCTGTCAAAGATTAAATTTTAAATGCACTCATCATTTTGAAATGTAAAATCAACCCACTTCTGCCAAAAAACTATTAACACTGGTATCGATTTGAAGTTTTCTGTTAGATCTACGATTAGTGGTATTGAATCTCGAAACGGCATTTGAATGGATTATAAAGTTGGTTACTATTATTATTAACAACTTTGCTTTCATTTCAATTCGTAAAGATTATAAATCACATTTATTTAATTTAATCAAATTCAAAATATTACTAAAATTTTAATTGCAAAAATATATTTAAATGCAGTTTGAATGCATGTGTTGTATAGAAAGTAATATTTGCAAATAAGTAAAAGAGAAGAAATGAGAGGAGAGAGCGTTGAAACATGTGAACCACAAATATTATACCACACCCTTATCATTAAATATATATATTATTAATCATTTTAAGTATATAATGTTCAAATAGAATAAAACTGAATAACAAATGCGAACTTTTTAAATGTCATCGTTCATCGATTACTGGATGTCACACACATAGTCATGTCATTTGCTATATTTTATTTCTGTTTAAGCAATTTTACTTTTCCGTAACAATGAGTGTCTTTATATTTAATGTAAAAATATTAACCTTTAATATATTAAATATTATGACTAGTTTTAAAAATCACTCGAAAACTACTGACACAAGTCTTCAAGAGTAAGAATTCAAAAAGTTTTTTATGTGAATAGTTTCAAATAATTTCCCAAACGAAATCTAATTCCAATAGATTTGAGAAAAGCTGATTTTGAGAAAAGCTAACTTTTGGATTTGAGATGTTAATATTAATAAAATTTATGTAAAAATTAGTAAATCAAAGAATCTAAATAAATGCAAACAAGATTGTACACTATTATATGCTGAATTTACCATTATATTAATCATTTAGACATTTACTAACTTTTGTTATATCTTTTTAGTGAAACTTAGTAACTAAATTAAATTAGTTAAATTAGTTACCAAATTAAAGAAGAAATGTGCTAATAAATTTTAATACATTTCTTGATTTTCTTGATAATTTTAGTAAAGTATGAATTGCTCTATTTTGCATAATTGGCTAATAATTTAATTTGCAATATAATATTGTATATTGTAGTTACTATTGTTTAATTGTATATGTAGTACTAATTTAAATGTTATAATGCTAAATATTAGTGGTTTGAGGTAATGTTCTTTAATTATAAATATTATGATAAATTAGAATCAATCACAATACAGAACATCTTTGGCATCAAAACGTGCTCTAAATTGGATACTATTTAACGGTCTCTTGCCTTCCTTTCTTCTATAGGAAATTTATATGTTAATTCAAAAGGAACAAAATTAACAATAAAAATTAGATTATTATTTAACAATTATGATAATTCGTTAATTAATTAATTGAATAATCAAGTTTATAATAAATAATATGCAAATTTATTCAAAGTTGACATATTTTTATTCAATATATAATAACAGATATATAATAAGCTATAATTTATAATAAATATTAATTGTAAATTTTAATTTGTTAGCATTGATAAAAAATCTTGTTTAGGCAATAGCTTTAGCTTCAGGAAGAAATGCTTCCCAATATTTAATGAGTTGTTGCTGAGTTTCAAGTAAAGATTCCATATATTTAATAATGTTCGACTTGAAGTCTCTAATTCTTGTCACTTCAAACCTCTCAACCTCTTGTTTGATCATTTTGGAAATATTTTCAAACTCCTCTTGTCCGCGACCAACCTTTGATTCCCACTAAAAGTGCAAATTGAAAGTTGTTAAATGAATAAAAACAAACACAACTCACTTCAGCCACTTCGTCGTTCGCCTGTCCTATTTTATCGGTCCTGACAGCCAACTCTAATTTGGCCTTAAGCTCTCTTTTCTTGGTAAGCATTTGCTGTGCGTGTTGCCATGTCTGGAATACTTTAACGCGCTGATGAAACACATCTTTGACAGCGCCAATCAATGCTATATAATCTTTCAACAATTCTGCCAAATAGAAAAAGTCATTATCCACCTGTTGACTGTAAAGTTGTTCAATTTTTTCTTCAGTTTCGGCTAACTGTGATAATGCACACGACAACGAGGTGTGCTCTTCACAGTTTCCAAGCATTGCAGCGCTTTTAGCAAACGCTCCCGTAGTTTGGGTCAACTCTCGTTTGTGATGTATCAATGCCTCAACACTTGCGTGCAATTTTCGTAACTGTTGGTCCAAATTTTCCACTTGATTCTGCTTTTCCTCAAACCACTAATAATCGTAAATATTGCATTTATTTTAAACAATAACTGAATAATTTAATTTTTTCTTTACCTCTAATGCATAACAAGATTTTGATATAAAACTCTTATAGATTGTAAGCGTGAAAATAAATTTATTTTAAATAAGTTAAAAGTATAATATATTTTAAAATTTATAATTATAATAAATGGTAAAATGTGAACTTGAAGTTCTAAATTTTAATCATTTAAACCACTCTCTCTTCTAATTGTATATAATCTTTTTTATCTCTTTTCTCTATCAAAGCTCAATACTCTAACATTTTTCATTCGCCTTTTTCAGATAAACTATTTAATAAAACATATTTGATAATTACATTCTAATATATTTTATTCATACTATATTTTGGAAAAATTTATTGTTAAACTAGATTTTATAATTAATAAATAGATGTCTAAGTATTACTTTCAATTAACTAAAAACGTTTTAAGTCAATAAATTAAATTTAGTAAAATGTATTTATCAAAAATGATATTTATATATATTGCGATAAAATATTATTAAACATAAAAACAAGCTCAAACTTAAATTAAAAATATAAACTTATCTAAAACTAACTTTAAATTATTGCTTAAGCTATTGCTTAACTATAGCTATTAATTAGATATAAATTGCAAATTTCATAACGAAAACTCATTGTTTGTTTAAAATGGAGACATACGGGATCTGATTCGTCCATTCGGAACGTCATTTTGCTAACAGTGTCGCCCACTTTACTCAGCAGTCGTTTAACTCCAGCGCCACTTAATGCAGAAGTATTGGTCGCTTTCGGCAAATCGGTGTCTAATTCGAGAAATTCGCGAAAGTCAGGATCAGAGCGTAATACAGGATGAGAGGCGTTTCGATTTAGATAGCGCTCGAGCGCTGCCCTTCTCTTCTCAATGAAATCAGTTGAGGACACGCTTTCGTCTTTAGAGGACATCTTCACTTTCGCCATACCGACGGCGCTCTTTTCAGGCGCGGGCGGGACTATGCGTCCCAAATGGATGTGCTTCTCCGCCAATTTGTCTCGAAGTCCGAGAAAATCACTGAACCGTCGATTGACGGCAAAACAAGTTTTTCTAAAGAATGGTAAATTGGTTTTGGTGGTGACCCTGTAGACCACATACGCCGACATGCCATCGCCAACTTTCTGCGGCTCACCCACTGACACATCGATATAGTGCTCGCTCGCACCACTCTTTCCGATCGTGTCTCCACTCATATTTGATGTTTTGCTCACTAATGACTCATCGCTTGTGGTGGACAGCAGTGCTTTCGACGCCAGCGATGGCAGCGAAGGCATCGAATTGGCGATGAGTTCGTGTTTGGCGTGAATCGCGTCGAAGTCCATGTCGAAGCGGTCGTCAAAGCGGTCGTCGACGCGCTCGTCGTCGGCCAAATCGATTTCGTCGCCCGCCAGCAGCTCATCCATTGTGGGCGCGACCGATGACACCAAACTGTCGTCCAATGACTTGGACTCACTCTGAAGCGAACAATCAATTCAAGCGCTCAACAAACGTGTGTTACGGTCTGTGAGACACAACTGTGTGTGCGATCACTTACTTCTACGCTCTCGTGTTTGCCATTAACACGGATGTCTTCATTGTATTGGCCGACAAGAGGGGGCGGATTAGCGGTGTTTGCATTCAAATCAGCCATTTTTATGTTCGCCTCAACACTCTTCACAACATTCACACTTTCAGCTGTTATCGCAATGAGACTGCTATGAGAGTGCTATGAGAGTGCGCGCGCATCACAGCATCACTTTCGCGCATTATATGATATAATCAATACAATCATTAGATAATGAATTATATATGAATTATATATGAATTATATATAATTTATATGTGCGAAACTGATAGTTTGATAGTTTGAGATAAGGTTGTGTTCGTTTGTTTAGAGTGAAGCTTTCAAACAATTGTGACATTTTATCAAATTATTTAATCAAATGGGAAATAAAATTACCACTTTTACTGATCAACAATTGGAAAATTATCAGGTATTGTATATCATTGTATTGAATTGTATATTATTTTTACAATTGAGAAATAAATGAAACAAATAGATAACTAAAAAAACATGTATAAAACATATAAGACATTTAAGACAAACACATGTATAGTCTATAATATTGACAAAGTTTTTCATTGATAGGACTGCACCTATTTTACAAGAAAAGAAATTCTCACGTAAGTGAAGTGATTTGCTTAATGCTAAACAATAAATGCTAAACTATGCGAAGGGTGTGACCCATAGATTGGCAACATTTTTTTACAAACAAATTTTGCACTTTTATTTTAATTTTTTTATATAAAACTGGACAAAAACTGGACAAAAATTTTTCTTTTCATTTTGTTTAACCAAGATTTGCCAAAATTCTTATTAACTTAGTTATTAAATTGGACAAACATGTATTTGACTAATTTTATTTATTTTTTGTTTAACAAAATAAATTCATCGGAATCTCAAAGTCATAAGTTTCTATTTAATTATTCAAACCTTTCTTATGTCTAAAATTTTTAAAATTACTAATTACAGGTTTAAAATATTTATTATTAAAAAGTTTTATTAATAGTTGGTAATTTTTTAACTTATAATAATAAGTGAGTGAATTTTAATTTATTATTTTAACTTATATTCAACTAATTTAGATTATTTGAATATCATTAAAATCATTAACTCATTATTTATTATGTCGCTTGCATTTATCAATTAAATTGATTTAAATTCGATTAATATTGTATTTTGTGAAATAATAAATTTAATAAATTTTTGTTGTATAATAATGAATACAATAATTAATGTTAAAATAAAATTAATTTTATCAAATTTAATGCAAAAATTGTTGTTTAATTATTGAAAAGTCGTCCAAATTTAGCCAATGGTCTCATCAGATGTGCCGATTTAGTTCATACGAATTAAATAAATAAAAGCATACGATATAATGCCTTTAAAGCGTAATACATTTTATTGAATATGAACGAAGTTAATGCCAAAAAATATTTGTTAGTGTATTTCAACGGTTTAGAGATCTCGATCCGAAAAGAGTTCCTCAAGTGATGACATGTGACGAGCCTCACACTATTTCGATTTCGATTGAAAAAATCGAAAAAATGGCAGAATTAAAAGTAAGTTTTAATGCTTTTATTATAAGTATACAGCGATAGTGACAAATATATTGTTTAGGAAAATCCTTTTAAGCAACGAATTTGTAAAGTATTTTCTCACGACGGAAGTGGAAATATGACTTTCGATGACTTCTTAGACATGCTTTCGGTATTCAGCGAACAGGCGCCCAGAGATATCAAAGCGTTCTATGCATTCAAAATTTATGGTATGGTTTTCGTAATTTATTTTAAATATTGATACATTTAAGTGATTCAAATGAGAATTATTTGAGAAATCAAAATGTTTGCTCTGTTAAAAGTCAATATAAAATTTCTTCCTTCAGACAATTCTCACTCAATTATAAAGTGTGAGGATTTAGAATTTGTCTGTTTCTCAATATAAAAACTAGTTCAATGTATTTAAAAGTACCAAAAAGTTAATCGGATTAATGAACATCGAGAGTGAAATAAGAAACAAGTTTTATCATTTTCAAAATTAATGCTTTTAATGCTTTGTTTACAGTATTTTAGAGACAAATTCTAAATCCTCACACTTTATTAGCCAATTAAGTATAAAAATCAAGTTTAAAATAAACTTTCAATTACTAAAGACTACGATGAGGACCAGTTTATTGGTGTGCATGACTTGGAACAGACTGTGATTGCTTTGACAAGAAATGAATTAACGACTGATGAAATTGCAATTATTTGTGAGAAAGTTTTAGAAGAGGCTGACAATGATGACGACCGAAAGATATCTTTTATGGAGTTTCAACACGTTATCTCCAGAGCACCAGAATTTCTCAGGTAATCATTTCGATGTCTTATTGAAATTCAATACTAATTTTATACATTTTTGCAGCACTTTTCACGTACGAATTTAAATATTGTCTTTATTTACAATGATTAAAATGATTACTAATGGAATCAAATTAATTAATTTCTTTCACCGAATTTTAATTTAAAAAATATAATTTATTTAACTATTAAATTAAATAAGTAAAATTAATTTAAATATAATATTTACAATAATATATGATTGAAAATCCTCATAATTTATTTCTATAAATTGTTTGATTTGTTCCTATAATTTGTTACACTTATTGCAATTTATTTTAGAATTATTTACATGTGTTAAACCCTTTAAAGATTTAAATTAAATTAATTTAGATATTCTTATTATAAATTTAGACAGTATTGTAAATTATAAAATTATTGATTCAGTTTAATAGATTGTTTCAATTATTTTTCATGTACTTTCGTGTTTAAATACATTCCGAATAAAAGAAAAACAAATACATTATACTTAGTGTTACACACGAGTGTTTTTATTTCAATAGTAAATGGAAATAAGTATAATTTATTTTTAAAATTCATGCATTATAAGTAGAATATAACTGATTATAAAATTATTTTGAAAAGAATGTGTAAACTTTCTTATTTTTAAACTTTATATCAAATGGTGTGTCACTAGTGTTGTGCGGCATCGAAACATAATTGATGTATGTTTTGGTGTACAGAACAGAGTGTGACGTAGTGTTTGGTGTGATTCGTTGAACACTCTGAGACACAGCTGACTGTCTGTCACGTCTGACTATCACTACCACTCACTCATTGCATTGAATTGCTTTGAATTGCTGTTGTATTAATTGATTACTAATTGCTCATTGATTGCTGTTGTGATGGCGAAGAGGAAGAGTAAGCGCAAGCCAGTGACGAAGCGGAAGGCGATCGAGCCGTTGGAGACGCTCTTCAACTGTCCGTTTTGTAATCACGAGAAGTCGTGCGAAGTGAAGATGGATAGAGTGAGGAATGCGGGACGCATTTCGTGTCGCATCTGTTTGGAGGACTTCCAGTCCACCATTACATACCTCTCCGAACCGATCGACGTCTACAGCGAATGGATCGACGCCTGCGAGACCGCCAACCAATAACTCACTACAACTCACTCTATTGTAACGCTTTATAAATACATTTTAATGCATTAATAAAAATATAAATATTGTGTACTTTCATTTGAATTCAAATTTGATGTAATAATTTTAACATTTTGATAGTATAATATTAATATTAACGCGAACGCGTGCTCTTCAACAATGCAATGAATCAATATGTCTACGTTTGTCATTTGCTATTTACTCTTTATATTAATCGATTTTAAAACTCGTTGTTAAGCTTAAAACGTAATTTACTGAATGAATAGTTTTAATAAATTTCACAGTTATATTTAAATTAGTTTACCATAAATTAGCAGTAAAATTAACAATACTAATAATTTCTCATTTAAAAGCTCAATGCTATGCATGTCTAGATTTATGATATTTGTTATATTCGGCACATCTTTTATATTGTTTTGTTATCGTATATGCAAAATATAAATGCAATTTATAAATATAACTACATCGTAAGCATGTATTTATTATACAGTATAACTCGTTTATTGTGAACGTTTTTTAAGAGTGCAATTTAGTCCCTTATGTTAAAAAATACGTTTCAAGTGAACTCGAGTAATACGAACATACAGTTAATGTAATCACTTTTTTCCTAACTTTATATAGAAAATTGATCTGTCAAAGTGAACACAGAAGAATATGTGGTAATATATTTTACAAGTTTGGTATATTGTATTAATTAGCACTTTCTCTTATATTAAATGTTATACAATAATCACACAATAAAAATTAAATTTGGGTACGATTAATGTGAACAAAGTTGTTTAATATAAACGAGTTCACAACAAACGGTAAAACGGTTAAAGTGATTCAAAATACTGAGTTTCAAAATAACTGATTTATTAATATAAGGATAAGTGATTTATTAAGAATGAATTAAATACTGATTAATAACATGAAATGAAAATAACAAAATTAAGTTAATTGTAATTCATAAATGACAAATTGAGCGCATCCTTCATCATGAAATTTCTTAGAGCCCAAAGAGCGCTGACTACACTTCCATGATTTCCGACCCCATTGGACAACCAGTTCGCTGGTAAACGTGATGCGTCTTGAATGGGCAAACTTTCTTGTGTGGCATTTATTTGCGTTTCCCAATTGCTTATATGTCGACATTCTGGACGCAACTTTTCTATATACCTGTTATTTAGTATAATTTTATGAGAAATGTTATTTTATTTAAAATTGTCATCTAAAGTAAAACAATTTAAGGATTGCCGACTTGTTATCTCTAATCAGATCTTACTTGTAAATAAAGGGTCAGAGAGGGTTTACAAACCAAAGGCATATGATTAGAGCTAAAGATATTTTTTGGAATTTCAGTGTACGCGCGCATAGTTTCAATAATATCACACAAAATTGATTGAATTTAAGTTTGTTTAAAATAACTTTGTGTTAATTTCTATTAAATTAGTTTAAATAAATAAATATGTCTATATTACATCCTAATGAATGGATTGATTTGTTTGATCTTAAAAAATTAATTAAAAATGACAGCTTAATTAAAAATAAATACAAAGAATCTTAAAAATCTTAAAAATCAAATTTACAATCCAACTATTAAATATAATCCTACGCTATTAAAAGAAAAAATTATAGAATATTGTGGTAAAATTTCAATTACTGAATGTCAAAATGCTATAAATAATTTCAAAAATAGATTAGAATGGGGTAAACGTAAAAATGGTAATCATTTTGTAATTCCCATGAAATAAAATAGTCACAACTCTAATGTATAAAGTTTTGTAAATAAATATTGTAAGTTCAGTACCTTTTATATTTACTAAGATCTGATTAGAGATAACAAGTCGGCAATCCTTAAATTGTTTTACTTTATTAAATGCACAAAACTTCGAATATAGTTGAAACTTCGTTTAGTGAAATAAGTTATTATAAGGTTATTATATCTTAACATTTATGCACAATTTTTACTTTCAGTTGACATATAGTTAGTGCATTTCGTTTAAGGTAATCAACAGAATTACACCATCGATAAGTTGAGACTTATTTTCAAAAATTTGAAAAATATTATTTAAATAATAAACTTTGCAAAAATAATGTCATTGTATAGCTAAGACTTTTAAAAAGTTTAGGGAAAAATCAGTTTTGCTTACTAATACACTTAATTTTAGCTATTGCCTAACAAGAAAAAACTCTACTAAAAAGTCACTGTATTTAAATGGAATTATTTAAAATAACTTTATTTGTAAGCAAATTACAATATAGACTATATAGATTGTTAATTAATTTAATTTTATAAATCAGTTATTGTTAAATTTTAACAATGACAGAATTTAATGGCCGAAACTCAGAATATTTCAAAAGTTATTCAATTTATACCGAATATTAGAGAGCTCGTGCCCGGCCTCGTATGTCTGCATTTTCTCCCATTCAGTTAAGGTTGAGAAAACCAGTTCTCTGCGAGTCTAACAGCGCCCGCGTTATGAATGGACTGTCTGTGCGGCGAAAAAATCTTAATAAATATACGCGGGGTATAAACGAATACCATTTTTAATACCGAATATTAACGCAGATTTTATTTTGTAGCTCACCATAAACGAAATGCACTAAATATAGCATAAATATTTAGGAAATTTCATTGAGAGAATATTTTTCCCTGTGATATATATTACAGTAAATAAACAATATGTTTCAGAATAGATAATTGACATTCTTGTAAAATTGACTTCCAATTAAAAATATTTATAAAGCATAAAATGTGCAGATGTGCATAGAATGTACCAATTTATGAATAAAATTTAAGAAAGTAAAATAATTTGCATTTATATAGTCGGTGAGCATAAAACAAAAGAAATGACAGTTTCAACATAATAGCAACAAAACAACTTAATAGAATTGTATCGATATATTAAAATGAATTTTATACTAACTTCATATACGCGTGAGTGTGAAGTAATCGATTAGTTCTCGGAGGAGTTGCTACAAACAAAGGTTCGATAGGTTTTACCTGAACACCAGTGCCTGCAAAATATAATCATTGTTAAGACAGTGAATTAATACACTCTATTTCATTTGTTAGCAGAAATAATTAAATGGATTAATTAAAGCAATTCTTCCAAAAACGCATGCAAGACGAAGGCAACCGGTATTTTCAAAGGCTTTGCGCTTAACTTACCTGAAGCCCAGAAAGGGCTTAACACAGGCATATTTGACGATTGATTGCCAATTGCTTGTGAAAGTGTGGGATGTAACGCACTCATACTAATTGTCGAATTATTTTCAGGTATACTAAGAGCGGGGGAAGGGGTTGAACGTGATTGCAGTATTGCATTGCTAACTAAAAATGAAAATTAATCAAAATAATATAAAAGTAACACATGCAGCAATCAAACACGGATCAACATAATCAAACTTTAAAAACGCCGAATCATCCAAATAATAAAAAAATTACTTTACTTACTGGTCATTTGTGGAGCGAGTTGTTGTGAATTGTTTGTGTTCACACTCGACGATGCAGGGGATGACACGTGTTTTCGACTCTGAATAAAATTTCTATACAAAATAAAATCAATTATTTATAAATATAAATTTTAGAGAATACAATGACATACTTGTTACGATTATCGGGAGCTATAGATTTGGGGGTTTGCTTCGACACGTGGATTTCTTTGCAGTGACGCATAAGTCGTTGAATGTTTGGAAATGGGCTGTGAAATTATATTGAATGGTTTTAAATAATGAGTGAGACAATTTTGAAAAATAAAGCATACGCCGCTCCTTTCTTCACTCGTCCGCATCCATGAAACATGCATTGAAATTCTGTTCCTTCTTTATCTTTAATCTCGCCGTAAACCTGCCAAACGTGTCCATTCGGCTCTGACACTAAGTGGTCCAATAGATCGGAAGCGTCTTCGAATTGAAAGTCGCATTTGTTTTCCCAGTGACATTCATAAACGCCATTTTCAACTTGTTTTTCGTGCGCAGAACTGGCAGAAGCGGGTGAATGCGGCAGATCAGCGGCAGCCGCCGCGTCTTTAGCCGTTTGTTTAGTTGTTTCCTCATTTTGTCGCTGCGCTTTTAACTCATACTCTGCCTTTTGTGGTGGTGGCAAATTTTTCCATTCTGTACCAATTATGCGACTTACATCACCAAAAGAACACTCAGGATTTGCCTGAACTACTGATTTTCTAACTTCACTCGCAAATATAATATAACCCGTAACGAGACGTTTCGGAATTTTCTTCTTAACGACCGGTGCGGGCGTCGAGACCTGAATGTCTGACCCCAACGACGACGCCTGATCGTTGGATTCTTCATTCTCAGCTTCTGCCGGAAGTTTAGCGCAAAGAGTGGAAATGTCTGAATTATTTTGCCCTTTTCTCGCCACAGCAGTATTGGCAACGCCTGATTCTGTTCTTTGAAGAACTAAAGGTTTTCGAAAAAAATAAATTTCGTCTTCCGCTACTTTTGCATTAATAAAAGTAAACTTCGGTAATCCTTTGGTCAATTTTTGAAATTTTTTCTCGTGTTCCAAATATCGTGATTCGCAGAGATAAATATCCTTTTCGAGTATTTCTGTCGGCCTTCTTGTAATGTAATCCTTGTAATCAACCACAGAACAACGGCCGCATATACTTAAAAGTGGATTTGTATCCTCTATTGAGCTCAAAAAAACTTCTTGAGGATAAAATGATTTAATTGTAAGAGGAGGTAATTCTTGCTGCTGAACAAACCACGGGCCGTGAAAAAATGAGTTTCCATCCTTGTCGACCCACATTCGGTCGATTCGACAAATTAAATTTCTTCCCTGATCTGTTCGAACATAACAACAATCTCCTAATTTGTAAGAACCAGAAGGAATATTAAATTGATCGTAGAAAACAATAGTTTCGTCTGCAACAACACCATCAGAACTGCTTATAACATTTGCTCTCTCGATGTCCAACAATTTCGGTCCGGTATCATCTTCTTCCTCGTCGCGATCGTCACGCATTCTTTCAATTTGATCTTTAAAAACTGATGGAATTCTAATCATTGGCATTAATTCTTGACGCGGTAATAGTGAAATATTTTGAACATAAGGCCAAACTTTAATTTTTTTGAACGTTTTAGCTCGAGTAAAATATCTCGATTCACACACGTAGACATCTTTATCTTCAAAGTTTTCAGGCTTGTATCGAAAATAGTCCTTCACAAACATAACATAGCATTTGCCCACAACTTGATTAAGAGGCGTGCAATTATAGCTATCACTTTTAAAGACTTCTTTTTCCAAGAACTTTTTAGATGCAATATGAAAAGTTTCAAAGGGCCTAAAAAACCAACAGCCATATATGGAAAAGGCTCCCGTTTCGTCTCTTTCGAATTTTTGAATATGAATTATATGAGGTTCTATTGTTTTCTCTTTATTTAAAGGCTCTATATATACAAAATCTCCAATTTTATATATAGAATCTTGAAACGTCACTTCACTTTCAATTTCCAAAGGAAATTGATTGAATAAATCTCTTTCCTCAAACTCTTTTCCTTCATGTTTTATTTCTTCTTCGCTTTCTAAATCTTTCTCTTTCGGTAATTTTTCTCTCCGTAATAATTCTACACTCGACAAAAGCATTTCTTCTGTGAAATTCAAAGCCGCAGAATTTAAAAGTTCTCCATTTTTGGAGAGTTCGTTGCGAAGACGAATAAAATATGTTTGAAGTTCTATTGAATCTTCGAAAGCTTGTGAATCAGTTCTACTGACACGTCGCGCGCGTTCAAATACTTCAAACATGTCCTGTTGAAATCGATCAAGTCTTCGATATTTGCCTTTATCCAAATTACGTTTAATTATGTCGAGATTCAGAGGTTTTCTGATCCAATGAAGTGACATTAATTAAAAGTTAAATCATTATTGTTTCATATCTTAATAAAATCTTATAACATAGAGTAATTGATTTTAAATTAAATAATTAATTTACATTTTCACATCACATTACATTTTTTACACACAAAACTGTGAAAAAAATGAATCTTTTAATATGATATATTAGCATTAGGTGTACGAAATAATTAGAAAGAAATTTTAGAAAAAGAAACTCCTTAAAAATTTGTTGAGACTTTTAAATTCTTTTTTAATTAAAAAAAATATAAATTTAATTAAAGATTAACTTTAAATGTAGGCCAGTTTACTAGTTTACTGATTTTTAATCTTTTCTGATAATAAAATATTGAATTTATTTTTAAAAACATAAAACTGATGTAGAAAAAGTTAAGAAACTAGTTATCAAACTGGACTTTTACTTCATCAGTAAACATACTGCAACCTAAAACTTATATCAAGCTTGCATATTGTCAACAAATGTTTTTTCATGAGAAAAACTTTACAAATAAGTTAATTTTTCAGATTAAAAATAAACTTAAGACTCAAAGTATTAGTTAACTAGCATTTAGTTTATTTTTAATTTGTCAAATTTAAAAAAATCAAAAATTAATTTTAATAGTGCATTAAGCATTTACTTACATCTCTAAATGTTCAGATGTCTTCAGATCAATCTCTGATAATTCTATAATTGAATCACTGAAACATCTGCCTTCTTCGTCCTAAGATATAAGTTATAAGCTAAACTTAATAACATACAAATATAAATAACATAAACCTGTAATATAAATATTAAATAAATACCTGATGATTGTATACTGAAGTGAAAAGATTTGTTAATAACTCTTGAATAATAGCCTTAATATCTGGAACACCGGTTCCGCTGTCGTCCGAGAGTTCAATCTTAGTCTGAAGTGCGATTTGTTGCAAAGTGAGCGCATCTTTATATAATTGCGAATCTGGTTCATTATATTTGCATGCATTGTCTAACATTAAAATTAAATCTGAGAGTAAGTCCTCGAGAGTTTCGTAAACGTTATTTTTAAGTTTGACTCCAATCTTCTCTAAGCCGAGTGGCTTTTTTATAACCTCGTAATATTCAGGTAATTCAGTTTTCGAGGGCAGTTTCAAAAAAATTGTTGAAAGTTGACGTCCTTTTGAATCAGTAAAGTCTTTCACAGTGTTATATAATGTTCGTAACTTTTGATGAATTGTGTTCGACATACGAACTTTAACTCTGTTTTGATCGTATAAAATAATTAAAATTGTTAATATTATTAGATTTAATAATAATTAATAATTATTAACCTTTTTGGTTTTGTTGGTTGAAAAGGTCCCAATTCTTTTAACTTTTCAATCAAAACATTTTCCAGAGTGACAGCGTCTTTATATATTTGCGAATTGTCTTCATTATATTGCTTACAATTACTAAACATCAATCGAAAATCGTAAAGTAATGCGTCTTCGTTAGGATACTATATAAAATGATATTACTTTCAGATTACATAATATACGAGTTTAAATGTAAATTAATGTCATACTATTCTCTATAATTAATTAAAATAATAAATTGTGTGAATGAGTTGGTGCGTCTGAAACAATACTTTTTTAATTGTTGAATTAAATTTTAAAACATTTTTATGATTGTTTTGACTCTTAAAAATATATTTATTTAAAAAAATTAATGGATGGTCAAATCTCAATGAGTTAAATTCTAAAAATAATTTTTTTAAAATTTTAAACCATAAAAAATTATGGTGTTTAATTTACTTTAAATCAATTTCATCATTAAACAATAAATGCAGTCAAATAAAAGCGAATATATAATTGAAAATTATATTATTAAAATATTAACTTTTTAAGACGCGAAACCGCGGGAAATGACTATAATTTTGTTAATTTTGAATTAATCGTTATTTCAATAATTAACTAAAATTATAAAAACTAAGTCATAAATACCATTAGAGGTATAAATTTTTATTGCTTGTTATAATTATAAATTGGAATAAATTGTAAATAACGAATCGTATAATAAGTAATACCCGATCCCATTTGATGTTGGAATCAATCGTTTTCATGTCAATCGGATTAGCAATAATTTCATAGTAATCCGGATAAGCTTTTTTCGATGGCTTTTCCATAAATAATAAAATGAGAGAGCGGCCCATTTCGTCGGCATATTCAATAAGTGCTTTATATAGTATTTTCATGCGTTTTTTTAGTTGCGAGTCAACATCGAGTTGAGACCGTCGAGCCTTCTTTAGTTCGTGAGTCATTGCACTCAAAAGACTTTTGCGAGGTTTGCTTCGTTTAACGCTGAGACCACTTCTACTATCCTCATCACTTTCGCTTTCATCTGAATCTTTTCGGATATTAAGTATATCTTGAGCTTTTGCGTGCAAAACTTTTTGCAATCTGAGCGCATCCTATTCAATATTTAATTTCATTACTTTAGAGATATTTTATTTGTAAACAGTTTGCCAAATGCGCAGAAATATGGGCTTAACATATAAAGGAGACACTCTTTGACACTCTGACAATTTTTTAAATTCGTTTTTTAGATAAAATTTCATAATAATAACATTAAAAAGTTAACAGAAAGAACTACAGGAACTACAGAAAGAAACCCATTTTTATAATAACAGACATTTGAGCAAAGTTGGAGAGAAACGATATGTATTGTTAATATATACGACTCGGCAAACCATTTGAACATACTTTGAATATCTTCGAATCCGAACGATTGTATTTCATGGCGTTTTCAAACGTTAGATTGAAATCGTTTATAAGACTCGTCACGTTGTCATACGATCCAGTCTTTAGCCAACAATGAGTATCAGTCAAGCATGCATTCAATTTTATGTGAGCATACCTTAATTTTGGCCCTAATTTTGGCCAAAGAGATCGGATGTTTGATTTCCTTGTAATAGTCGGGATAGAATCGTCGCGACGGCAAACGCATGAAAGGGTCAGATAAGGCCACTCCTTGAGCGTTAGTCATCGATCGGATCGCTTCGAAGAGCTGCCACTGAGGGTTGGTTTCGGCGTCTTCGGGATCGGAGAAATTGGTCTCATCGTTGTTGGTCTCGTCGCCGTAATTGCTTGTGTTGGCGCTCGTGTTAGACGTGTCCAAATCGTGTTCGCCCTCCAGTTTCAGAGCACTCGTGATTGCGGACCACTTGTGCGCGGACGGCATGAGACGTTTGGCGCGAATCCTTTCGCTGGTCTTAATTGGCTGACACTTCCTTTGTTCCGATTCGCTCTTCCTATTCATCATCATTTTCCTCAGAGGACTGCCGTCTTCGCCGTCGTCCTCGTCCTCCTCTTCGCTGCCGTCATCGCCGCACAACTTTTTCCGTTTCGGCATATTTGAGACCAACTATGGAAACATTCAAATTGAAAGTCAAACAGCAATAGACGTCAACCAGTATTGAGCCGACAATTGAACGCCTATTGAATAGCACTGCAGTCTACAAACGGCTTGCAATTAATATACGACCCTTTCCATCATTTCAATATAATTTTAATATAGTTATATTAATATATAATTTAGTTATACCGATGACCAGATCATCAGTAGTTATACTACCAATGACTGGTAATAATTTGCGTTAACCTTTAACCTTCTAAAAATTCATATTAAATTGTAAAAAACAATACCTTAACCTAAACTTATGGTTAACTTTAAGGTTTTATCCGCACTAACATATGTACTTATTTTATAATTTTAATTTATTAATAAAACTGTGTAAAGATATACATAAGTTAATTATGGTATATTAAAATCAATGAGACAGTAAATAATATAAATGTTTTAATTGTTTTATTATAAATGCAATTATGTGTAACTCAAATACATACACATTTATATTTTTTTAAATCTAAACTTTGATTTTAGTTAAAAGCAATCGCAAATATATCAAATATTTCAAATTTCAGTTTAGTATTTCAAAATTTCTGACGAAGAAGTGCTGCAATTTCGAAATGTCATATTCAAAACTGAATTAAAATTTATTCAAATAGTTCTTCAAAGAAATGAGTTAAATGGAAATGGTTAGTAAAATTATAAACTTAATCAATTTGAAGTGCTTTACTTAAAACTTTATATTTTAGAATTGTTTTTTTTATTAATAACATTATATTACATTAAAAATTGTTTTTAAAATTTTAACGAATATCATAATAGTATACATCATCATAATATGTATCATTATGTTGTTTAAACAAACCTATACACAGTAAACTATATAAACACTTATAAAATATTAACAATACATATACAGAGTTATTAAAGTTTATTTACCGGATTTTGAACAAAAATTTAACTAACAAATCGCTTTGTATGTAAATATTTTATGTGCTCGATGTGATCAGAATTTCCTAAACTTATTTTAGGGTAACTCAGTTTCCACGAAATTAATGCCTTTCTGACATCTTCTATGGATATTTAATTTCATGTAATTTTTATACTTTCCGAAAATCTACTTTTGCATTAAATTTGAATTGAATTTTTAAAAAAATAAGCATTCAAAATGTTTAAAAAATTCATAATAAAGCTTTTTCTGATATTTTTATTAATGATTTAAATAAAATCACAGAAATTTATTACAAGAAAATGATGATTGTATTTTTACCACAATTAGTTAGCGGTTCCGTTTCAATAAGTTGACGAAATAATGAATTATGCATCTTATTCTCAAATTGATATCTAAATTTTTAAGAATTATCATATTTTCAAACTGCTGAGATATCTGTAAAAGTTTTAAAATAATGATTTGTGACATTGGAATTGGTTTTGATACCATTTTAAGAACTTTTTAAATAACATTTCTAGTTATAGCTTAATTTTAAAATAGTCTCTTGATTACTGATTCACTATAAGATAACAAGTTTCTTGTAATTCCATTACAATTAATACTATTTGATGTAGACTTTTTAAAAATAACGTTAGTTTTTATTTTAATTTCTTTAATTATCATAAAATCACGCATTCTTTGTCTGGAAAGTGTTATTATATTGCGTTTATGTCCTTGTGGTCATATCTTCGGCATTATTGTAGATAATTAGATCAAAATTTGCAAATAAATACTTGAACATAACAGAATCAAAAATATAGCAACAATAAGAAACGCTCGCGCTAAGAATTATTTTAAATTGAATTTGAAATCCGGTAAATAAACTTTAATAACCCTGTATAACATCAATGGCGTACCTGTTGTGATGAAAATATATAATTTATGATACTGATAAACAACTGGCTAACCATAATTTAATCACACTATAAGTGAGACACGTTTATCTAATGAGTATATACGGCAAGTGACGACATCTTTGTGTCAATATATTTTTATACTTTTGAATATAATGTTAAATAGTAATTAAAACTTTTTGAATTTGAATTACATCAAAGTTAAATGTAAATTTTTAATAAATTGTATCTATGTTTTAGTTATACTAGTTTGAAGTTAGTATTTTTGCCTTTAGTATATGAATAATTTGAATAAGTCTAAAGCATTTAACATTATTATTATAATGTATACAAATGGCCAAATTTAATGCACAATTTCAGTGTATTGAATATGCTGTCGACTAATGCCTGACAACTGGTGTTTCAATCTATTTCTGATCTTTTACATCAAAATCAATTGAAAAACATCTCCGAGATCGAAACACCGGTTGTCTGGCATTAGTCGACAGCATATTCAATACACTGAAATTGTGCATTAAATTTGTTATAAGCAATAAAATTATTAAATTATGTGTGAAAACAAAAAAATTAAGTTAGAAATTATGTTAGTCTTAAGTCGTTCGAAATGTTTATACCGCACACTATATAGTGTAAACAAATATTATTGTTGAAAAAAATTATAATTTAAAATTTCTAATATAAAATCATACATTATTATACAAAATTGCGCTCAATATAATGGCCATTCATGTGTATTTTTACACGACTTCATTATTTAAGCAAATATTCACATCAAAACAAGTCATTTAAGTGATATTTCATAAATGACTTGTTTAATAATAAATTCCTATTTCCCGTTTTGTGACTTTCAAATTTTTCAAATTTTCTTAAAACGAATAAAATTTACAGAACATTCTAATTTAAGGCAAGAACTGTCAATCAAATTATTAAATATTTTTGTTCATTTATATAATTAATGTATTAAAAGAATATGTATTGCTTTAATTTTGTAGTTGCGGTAACTATGGCTCTAAATCTCTATAATTTATTAAAATAATAGAGTGAGTATGTGTGTACGTATGTATGTTAGTTTGCAACAATATTTTTAATTGTTGCGATAAAATGAATTTTTTAAAATTTTTTTGAAACTTAAAATAGATAACGTTTTTATTTTGATTGTTGTTTAAAATTCAAAATAAAGCATTCCAACAATAATAATAAAATAATGTCAATAATATTTAGAAATAAATGAATAAATAAAATACAGTAAAAAGAGGGTTAGAGAGAGAGAGAGAGAGAGAGAGAGAGAGAGAGAGAGAGAGAGA
>JAQIYA010000054.1:0-35242 GCA_034699355.1 Microtritia minima | reverse complement strand
AGAATATCTAATATTCAACAGTGTTTTTTTCCGCATTTATACGGGAATAACTTTAGTTCATGTTATTTGCATAGTTTGTAAAAGTTAGAGTAACGCATCAGATGTTTGTGTGTGTGTGTGTGTGTGTATGTGTGTTAATGGATTGAAGATCTTGTGATAGATATCATTTAGCATTTGCTGAATGTTTATTCAAGTAATTAATTAATTATATCTCTAATGTTGAACAAAGAAATTCAAATTCTCTCTCTCTCTCTCCTCTCTCTCTCCTCTCTCTCTCTCCTCTCTCTCTCTCTCTCTCTCTCGTTTCTAATATAGTTTGATCTCAAATTTTATGATATTTTATTTGTGTTTATTCTGTTTGCAAAATGTTTTCAATGACTTAATAATTTGAGTCTATTATGTTATTAATTAACTTATTAATTATATTATGAATATGATAAAATTTTATTTTTAATTTTCATTCGATACGAATTCAATTAAGATCAGAAACAGATTACAGATGTTTTATTTGTTTATATAATAACTCAGATATCAAACAATGAATTTTTCAATTAAGTTTTGCAATACAAACTTTACAGATTAACAACATTTTAGATATTTATAAACATATAATTTATTTGATACATTAAAATTGACGAAATTTTCTTGAAATTAATTCGTATAAATAATAAAATTTGAAATATTGAATTTCTAAACTTATTTTTATTTTAATTATAAAATTAATTTTATAATTTTAAAAACTGAAAAAACCCCACAAATTTATAGAGTAAAAACCTAGTGATCACTATTATATATTAAATTTGAAGCATAAATTACCATAACTAAGATATGGTAATTATATTCAGATTTTTTTTATCTCTCTTAGTAAAGCTTACTCTACCAGTAAATAAATTACTCATACGTTTATGACTAATTGTGTTCTTAGTATTTAATGAAAATTTTATTTTGTTAACAATAAGTTTTATATTTTGCATGAGATATGAAATATTAATTTCGTTATATTACACGTAAGATTCGCGTAAGATATGATTTGAGTGACACATGAATTATGTAATATAAGGGAGAAATTCTCCCTAAAAATATGATAACAGTTAGTAATAATAATTCATTTTTATTAAATTGAAATTTTGTTAATTATTTAATTCTAGTTAATTAATAGTTAAAGCTTAATATTTGAGTCTTATAAATAAAATTAAAAATATAATTACGATATAAACAAAAACTTTAAAGGATTGAGCAAATCGAGCAATTAGTTATTCGGTTGACTCTTCGTCTCGGATTAGAAAGCGATGAGACATTGTCTGCAGAGAGCATATCCTCAACAAATGTTTGCTCGTTCGGAGCCTATAATTTTAATTAAAATTAATTACAATCGAAAGAGGCTTAATTGAATTAGTTTTGTTCATATACTTCCGAAGTGACAATCGGATGTGTGATCTGATCGTTGTCGGCGTTAAATGGAGTACCGCTTCTTATTTCGGTGTTGACGAGCGTGACGGGAGTCGGCTGTGGGGTCTCATTGATCGGCGAGAATATGTCCGGCAATTGCATATATCGCGGCGCTATCATAGGTCCGTCTTCATAGCCTGCTATATATCTTGAAACGCGATCAACAATTTCTCGAAATTTAGATTCAGAATCTTGTAATCTTCCGATTCCGGAATGACTGCCGACGCCTTTAATTAGTGTAATAATTATTTATATAAAATAATTTAATAATTCACGCAAAGGTGGCCAAAATTAAATGAAATCTATACGAGGTATGAGATGGTTTGATCAACTCATTCGATAGATTTAGTGGTTTATAAGAATTCACTTATAATATCTTAATAATAATATTAAATAATTAAGTACCACAAAGATCGACGTAGCAAATGGAGGCCATGATGACAGCCATGGCTCCCGGCGGTGGCCATGGAGTGTATTCGATAATAATTGGCAAAATAGGTTTGTGCAACACGTCAGCCAAAGTTACTTCTCGGGCACACATTGGAGACGCGGCATAACGCGGTGTTAAACAACTTTAATAAAATTAAAGAATTTATTCGAATAAACTTTTTATAAACGTTAATATCATATTCATTCATTCGTTAATATCATAATTCCTAATATAAAATATATCAAAAATATCAATATGCAAATTATTATTTATATTCTAAAATTTCAAGAAAATTGTTGATTTTTCATCTCAATTTTTAATACTATTTATTTCTGAAATAAAGTAAAAACAAATTAATGATCAACAGATTTTAGTCGGTTTAGTTAAAAACGCGTAGTGTTTAGTTTGCATTATTGCAGCCAAATATTAAATATTGAATTAAAATCGCAAATTTCATATCTTATATAACTTAAATTTCATACATTTCTAAAAATTAAATCCGAAACTTTAAATAAACTTTTAATTAACTAATAAATTATCAGTTTTAAAACAATACGTATTGATAATAATGATAACATTAAAATTAAACAAAATATGATTTTATGAAAATTATCAAATTCGTGCAAATATTAATCAACAAAAATAAAGTTGAATAAAAGCTAAATATATCTATAAATATAAAGTTATATAAGTTATATAAGCTAAATATAAAGTTATTGATTATTTTGTTTTCTTGTTACTGTTATTACAAAGAAGTATAGGTTTGATCAAAATCAATATTACTAGACTTCAAAGTTAAGCTATTAAGTTAAGTCAATCTTTTTTAAGATTTCTACAACCAATTAGTAATTTATATAAAAATTTTATGTAAATTTAATATAATGTTAACGATGTGTTATTCATAATTGTTAATACTTGCCATAAAACAACTTTAGCTCTACTTATTCCATCGTATATTTTACCATATAATGAATCTCCGCCACCAATTGATCTTTAAATTGATTTTGCAATAAATAATAAAATTATTAAATATTTTAACTATTATGCACATTATTATTACATTGTATTATCAGTAAAAAACACTCCCTTTATGTACCCTATTTTGCAACAATAGTTTACACTCATGTCTAGCACATCACAGCTAATATTTTCAAAATTAGAGTTTTAGAAAAAGTTCAATGCAAAACCTGTATCATATATATAAAATAAGCAAATTTTTCTAAAAATTAACTTTTTCTATTAGACATCGCAAATTCTCTTAGTAAAATTAGGATAATCGAAATTCTGGCTCTTACTTCCCCACCGAGAGGCGAATAATTCTTATTAACTTCTAACGTGTAAATTTTTTAATTAATTTGTGTTTATTAAGATTTTTAATTTGTTTAACAAGTTTGACTCAGTTGTTATTAACTTAAAGTTGTACTTTTATAAAAGTCTAAGTCTGAGTTAAAGATGTTTGTTTTGTTTAAAAAATAATCATAATATTAATTTTAAATCTTTAAGTAAAAAAAAATTATATTATATCATTTTATATACATGCATATCTGTAAATCAATCAAAATTTACAATCAAAAAATCCATATAAGGTTTTCTGCTTTGAAAATTAGACTTAAATTATATTTATAATGCATTCCATGAATGAATTTTTAAATTATTTGAAAACGACATATAAACGACATACTATTTTAATAGTTTGAAAACGAGTTAAGTTTTAACTTTCAATTAGAGATTAATAATGATAGCAATGTTATAATTATAAATAATAAATAATTATGAATTCAAACCTGGTGTCCATCCAACACGGAAATCCTGCCATTTCCAGCTTTCTTCGTAGTTCTAAGTTGTTATTATTATCAAAAATTATTAAAATTTACAAACAAATATTCAAATACTGCAAAAGAATTAACTTTTAAAAAATAAAATTGTAGACCCAATGAGAAAGCAATGAGCGTAACCGTACCTAACACTTGGTCCTGTGAATCTCTTTGATAACTAATAAAAACTGGAGGCGAAGAGCCTTCGGGTTCCAAATCATATTCTATAAGAGACGCGACGTCTTCTCTCGATATCATTCTTAAACACGATAGGAGAACATCGACACAGTATCGAGTCCTGCCATTAGTCTCATACCAATCTCTAAGTAATGCTAAACCAGGAGCGATATCATCGAGAAATTTGGCATTATCTCTATCATTATAACCTAAACGCTTAGCGAGAGCTATCCAATCTCTGTTTGGGTGGTTTGGCGTTAATAATTTCGCAGCTTCTCTCATCCATAGTGGCTCGACTTGAAATATGTGATCCCAACCCGACTCGTTTTGATGCGGCGATTGTAATGCGTCCGAATTTGGTTCCTCATCTCAACATTTTATTTTCAAAATTACTCAAACAATCATTTTGTGATAAAATTTATAATTTATAATTTAAAATTTATATGTAATATTTTTATATGTATTACAAAATAATGTTTATCGAAGAGAGTGAGTGAGTGAGAAAAAAATATTTGTAGAAATAAAGAAAGAGAGCGATTGAGAGAGGATTGAGAGGGAAAATAAAGAATTGTGTGAATAGTTTTGCTTTATTAATAAAAGGGCGGTTTCTTTTTTATAATAATTGATTATACAATTATCGAAATTAAAATATACTAGTACTTACTGCCTGTATTGTAGGGTGAATGAGGAAAATATTTTTGAATAAACATTGTCCTAACTTGTCGAGTATACTTGCATTCGACAACCTATTTATAAAGTTTATAGTTATGAAATGAGAGAATTAATGAATTTATGTACGATTAACCTTATTTGTCAAACATTCTTCAAGAGTAATGAAATGAAGACACTCTTCATCGTTGCAGCCATCGATCTTATGCAGTTCGCACGTGGCGTCACACGGACACGGGACTACTAATTTAAAGTTGGATCGACGATAAAATAAATTACGAAGATTTTCCAATTCGCTTTCAATAAGATGTTGCACCTAATCATTTAAATTTTATTACAGATTCAATAATCATTTAACACAAATTTACTTTAACGCAAACATTAGCTGTCGGTCCGATTAGAAAGTTTTCAATTTGATCGTTTTGTAATTCATCAAATATTTTAATAATCATGAGAAATATGCGATTGTATCTTAAATTGATTTTTAATATTAAGTCATGATCGAAATCAACGGCAATACGTCCCTCGCAGTTATACATTTCAGGTCTTCTGCCCCATCCCTGACTCCACGACCATCGACTTAATCGAACGAGTAAACGAGAAAATAAACCCTAAAGTATAATATACAAACTTTTTATTTTATTAAATATATCAAATATATTACTGTTATAATTATTGTTGATCAAAGTTGTTGATTATTAAACTGGTAAAGTTTTATATAAAAATATTCTTTACATAATTCAGATTAATTCATTTCATATCAATCAAAGTACAAAAATCATAAATATATTTTATCTAACCATTCATACAAATCTTTAACATATGTATTTAAGTTGTATTTCTATTTCTTACTTTACTAAACTTCTACGCAACCTTAATATATTCTATTTTCTATAGTTTTCCCAATTAAGAGTATTGCAACGCATTCAAAGGTTGGGCTGACAGGCAATCTTACAAATACACTATGAATTGAAAGTAAGTGACTTAACGATAACTCACAACAGGTAAAGTGTTGAAATCAATTACAAGTTGAAATGAATTGTCAGGAAATGTTTCGTTGGTATTCAGAATGGGATCGTTCTCCGGAGTGGCGCGTGTTATCCACGGAAAGAAATACAATTTGGGCATAGCTGTCACGTCAGGCGCGTCTTCGATCGCGATATAGGGTTGCAGTTCATCTGATTTGATTGAAAAAGTTCAAAATTTATTAGAAATCGTGTCCATTTTGTTAGAATTTGATTCGACATCGTTTCACTTACATATTATATCTAATTTTTCGAGACAACCCAATAAAATACATTTTTGTTCTGCGAAGTCAGACCAAATTCGATTTATTAACTTTTCGCTAAAATTAATAAATTATTAAATCAATTATCGTTTTATAATTCATCGCTAACATTATAATAATATAGAGATAATATGATATATTATTTGATTGCTTTTTTAAAATGTTATTTTAATAATTCAAGCAAAAACTTATTTAAAACTTAATATTCTGCATAAAATGTAGTTTACAAGTTAAGATTTGTAAGTGCTTAAGTAAGTGAATTAAAAGTAAGTACAAAATACATTATTAATTTTAATTAATTAGTAGTTTTTTCATTTCTTAAGGAAAGGATTGGCTGTGCATAAATAATAATTATAGTCAACCTTAAGATACCGAACTGGGCGTTATCATCATTAGAAACTTTATTAACTAATGTGCAAAGTTTGTAAACGCAATTGAGAAACCAATTCGGGTCTAATATAATAATACCACAATCATAAACACTCTGCGAGTCGAATAGCGTGAACGACCCGATATGGTCGAGACAGCAAATCTTTCCCTGATTGTGGTAGAAGTGGAGGACAGCGTTGAGCGCGTCGAACGACTGGAACGAGTCGATCCTCGATCGCGCCACTTCGTGCAGTTGGTTAATGTCGGCGAAATAAATTCCCCTTTGCTTTAGTCTTTCGATAATCTGCTCGAACTCTATCCACGGCGCGGGTATTTCGAAACCAACAAGCCTTTCATTGACAGCTATTTTCTCAATATTGTCTCTCAACTCTTGGAATAGTCTCGGCTCGTCGTATGACATTTCCTTGCAATCAACTGATATATAATCTTTGCTTAAATGATCGCGATATGGCTTTCCCTCTAAAGAAGAATATATTTTTTCAAACACTTCTTTTATGATTTGATCCCTTGTGATTGGCTCTAAATGCACAGAATTTCGATGAGTGCCCACAATTAAAACTTGCGGTTGTAATGTAATGCTTAAACTGTCGTCTCTGTCTGTCATTTTTTCATTTGGTGTTGGATAGCGTCCAACTGTTGAATGGATTAGAGAAAGCCAGTAATGGATGATATTTAATGTGGTTAAGTCTCCCTTATGCAGCTCAGTCTAGTCAGAAAGAAATTTCGTTTCATTTAGTAATCTTATATTTAATTATTTTGAAATTTAAATAAAAAATTGTAAATTTTTAAAAAATATTTTTTTAATTTTAAAGAATTTTTTAAATTAGTTAATACACTTAATTATTTTACTAAAGCAATTTAAATCAAATACAAACCACAACTAAATCATCTTTGGATAATTCCAGATAAGCATCAAATTCTTCACTAATATCAATAACTAAAATGTAAACTCCATATGGCGAGAAAAATATCTGTCAGAATAAATATTTTTATAGATATTTACTTTATTTTTATAATACAAGCGGTAATATAATAGTTATAACTTATAAGTTTATAAGTAACTTATAAGACGTTTTTAAAATATCATCAAATTCAAGAATAAACAATTGAACTTAAACATACACTTATTATAAATATACATTTATAATTTCCTTATTTATAAATTTATAAGTTCAAAATTTAAAAAAATTTCAAAGTATAAGCCGAAAAGCCATGATAAACTGAAATTATCTTTTGTGAAAACGAAAACTTAATATCATATTATCAAAGTTATAGGCAACTTAAATACCTGATGTATTAGAAAATATAGTGTGTATCCGGTAAAATCCCAAATATTATAAATATATTTAAAAACGTTTTCATTAATAATCTCCTTATTAGCCAAATGTTTGCTTAATAGACTCTCTTCTCCATAAGTGTTTTGATTCTTTAACAAATTTTCAACCATAACAGTCAACTCCTCTGGAATATCATTCTATTAACAAAAAAAGAGTGATTCAATAAATATTTTATTAACTGTTATATTTAATTATAAATATAACATAATATAAATTTATATCATAAAATACCATATTATCACTCAATTGTTTTACTTCCTTAGAATATGTTCTTTTAATTTTACGCGTTGACAGTCTTAACACATTTTTAATTATATCTTTAGATGTATTTGAACTTTTATGAGAACTTTCTTCGGATTGTTCTTTATTTAAAGAAGTGATCTCTATTACAATATTTTGAGCTAAATTTTGAAAAATGTCAGTCTCAGACAATTCCTTGATATCTTCATCATTAGAAGCGTTTTGTATTTGATTCGACACTTTTAACGGCACCCAAAGGCCATCTTTTTTCGACGCACATATAAGAGAAGAATCCATTCCGGGTTCTGATAAATTTTCTTCAACACTGAATTAAGCGTAAATAGCATTATAATTATTAAAATTAAGGATTATGAATAATGAATTCTGGATATTCACTCAACGATGTATTTTTTTATAAAACATAATTTGAGAAATTTGTGCATAAAATCCAAATGTATATAAAACTGAATGTTACATCACATTAATTAAAATAAAAATAAGTTTTTGGTTTTTGCAAATCAAAATGTACACAAAATGCAAAAAAAAAATGAGGGGAAAACAGCAAATTAGGTGATTTTAGGTAAACATGTGAAATGATTGTGACCAAAATGGGATTTTAAGTGATTATTAAAAATTTTTGCAAAATTGTTATTTTTAACGATAAACTCTTACTTGCAATTAATTAATGCTCTTTTCAAACTAGATTTTCCCGAATGATAGGGTCCGATCAGCAAAATGCGAGTTCTGTTATACGGAATGACACCATCGGCTCCACACTTATAATTGGAAGTCATATCAGGCCCGAGAAGTAACATTTCACTTGACATCGGAGATGGATATGTGGCGAATTGGACGCAGTTTGACGAGCCATACAAGTCAAACATCAGCCAAAGCGGACAATTAACAGGAAGTTGAATGAAGAATTTTCGCGCGAAATTCAATTCATCACTACTGGAGATCTCCATCAGTCCATCGTAAGTGACGTGAATGGTTACGTGCGAATTAGCCCATTGGGCAGGAATTGGTTTGATCCACACGTCGTCCTCGTTGTAGAGGCCTATTATGTGTTTCGCTAACGAGGTTTCGGCGAATATTTTTGGATTTCTTGTGGTCACACCAATAAATAGTGAGCCAAACCATTTGTTGTCTTGTGAGCACACTTTCAATGGTATGTATGAATTAATTCTTATCGGTTTCTCACTAAACAGAATCGCATCATAAAATGATGCAATTCTTGTAGCTTTTTGTTTGCGTTCATCTAATTGTATATTTGATCCATGAATTTCATGGAATTTCATATTTTCTAGAAATATATTAAAACTAATTATGTTTAAATTGGTTGTCAATTTTAAGTTTACTATTTAAAGCGCAATACTTTTTCATAATTAATACATCGAAATCCCGACTTAATAATGGAATATTCTTTAATACAATATTTTTGTTAACAATAGTTACTAAGCAACTGTGAGTTTCAAATGTCATCAAATTTACGATAAATATTTTACTTGTAAGTAATAACTACTAGTTGTATCTTAAAAGTGAACTGACTATCGTGAAAATAATTAATAAATATTATTTCTTATAAGTTATAACTTATAAGTTATGTTCAACGGTAATGGAGTTGGAAAAAGTGTCCGGTAATGGAGCCGTAATGGAGTCTAAATTATTAATATTCCTTGTAATGGTGTTAAGATCGCGGTAATGGAATTTAAAAATCACAGAAAATAATTCTAATATAGTTTGATAATAAATATAACTACAATTTCTTTAAAAAATCTTAAATGAATAGATTAAAAGTGTATTGAAATATTTTCATTTAAGATTTTTAAATTAATTTTTCTATTGAAATATTTGTTTGTAGAAATAACCTATTATTTAATTTTAAGTTACATTTACAGCTGTATTTGCTTAAAGCTAAAGCAGATATTTGTAATTTAATTCTGATTACGCAAACACACTATAAATTAAAGTAAATATACAGATTGTATTAACTTATTTATGTATAATAAGATGGCATTAAATAAATTTGAAAACGTTAATGGAGTTGAAAAAAGTGTCTGGTAATGGAACGGTAATACGTTTTGGGTATTTTTTGATCACTAATATAGTTATAGATAGTTCATAGAAAGTTATAAATAAAAATTGGTTACTTCTCTAAATCAAGAAATAGCTATTATGTTAATGTTGATGAGAGTATTGAAGTAGATTTGATTTTCGATTGGAAAGAGACCGTTCAACGAATTACGTTAGTTTTAGAAGAATACTAATTAATAAGATATTAAACGGATGTTAAAATCAGCTCAGATATAAATTAATTGAAAATTATCAAATTCCAGTCAAATAACGTTTTCGGTCAGCTTTAAAATTAAATTCGATTAAAGTAAAAATTTTATACAAAATGTTTAAAAAGTTGTTTGGATAATATTATGTAATTATTGTTGCAAATGCAATAGAAATTCTGAATAATGTTCACGTATAGTCAGCATCCCATGTATAGCCTTAGTTACAACGTAGTCAACAGAACAATAATATTTATGTGATCTTTATTTTGTACGTTAATAATTAAGCTTAAGAATAATAGTCATTTATAAACAGCAAAATAGTCACACAAATAATCACAACCATTGGTTAAAATAGTCATTTGATAATCATTTATAATTTTATTGTTAAATCAACTAAAATATAGGGGTGGGGGCAAAACTCAATGCATTTGTGAGACAATTTTTTGGGATTTTGGCAAATTTTTTTTGGGAATTTTAATTTGTTGTCTCAAAACCTCAACATATCTACAATGAATTTTTTCCCAAAAATTGTGTGGGTATATCCCCTACACATACCCCCCCAAATATAGCAATATGCATTTAAGCTAATTATAGCAAATTTGCGGTGTATTATACAGTTTTATTTATCGCTAATTAAAGAAAATCGTTTATTCAAACTTCTAGTGAAGTGAAACCTCAATATTCAGTGAAACAGTCAAATATAATCATAAACTTTTAAATATAGTCATTGACTATATTCGTCTATCATTTATGAAATTTTCCTAAAAATAATCATTTCAGTCATTTAATAGTCAAATAGGATAAATTCCTAAGATTATTAATAATACAATTAACGAATTATAGGTTTGATTCAGATTTATTTTCTTAATTATTATGGAATTTAAGTAAACGTCTAACTTTGGATTGTGTTAAAAGTAGCAACGTTTGTATAGTTCTTAAAACATTGATTTTGCAACTTATAAAATTTACTATTTTCAGTCGACGAAACCCCATGTATAACATTGTTAATTATACCAACACAATCTTCATATATTTATAGCAAAATTTAAATTTAAAAATTAAGCGCTGTATTTCTTCAAATTTTATTAGTACCGTATTATCCAAAGATTAATTGTTTAATAAACAATTAAAAGCTTGTTTTTATGATTATATCAATATAAATATATATACATTTACCTCACTATTTACAATGTATATTCATTTTGATCGCTAGAACAGAAACTCAATCAATACATTTATCAATGAATTGCAAAAATTGAAAATAAATAAACACAAAATACAATAATTATTTGTTAAATCTAATGTCATTTTACTGTCATATATGAGAAATAAATTACAATACAATTAAATAAATCATTTTGGAATAAATGGTTTTAAACACGAAAAATATTTAACATAAGCCGATAGTTAAATGATATAATGTTAATAAATAATAATAAATATGACAGCTCTTAATTGAAAACACATGATTTGGTCATACGAAGTGAAATGAAGTAGTCGTAAATTTTGAGTTATACAAAAATACTAATATTAATTGCATTTAAATTATATACTGTATATATTTATATATATATATTTATTTATATAATTTGAGAACACGAGGCACGTCTACTTATGTATTCCCACTCTAAGTGAGACAATACAAAAAACTTACAGGGAATGTGTTTTAGATAACTACATAAATGCAATTATATTAAATTCATATCAATTTTAACCATTTTACTTAATCTAAATTGAAGTTTTAACTTCCACATAATTCCTTCCATTTGTTTTCAAAAAACGCTCTCAAATTATGTCCGGCCTGACCGACAGGCGATTCGTCCTCATTAAATGTTACGCAATTGTCGAATATTAAGCGTACATCTGCTGCAAATTCTTCTTTATTTTTGTAACTTTATAAAACAAAAACAATAGAAATTTATAATTAAAATAATAATAAACAATAAGGTAATTACTAATTACAAAGAGACACATACCTCGCGGAATCAATTTTCGTTCTAATACTACTTGTGTCCATCGGTTTTTTGATTATTTTCTTATAAGTGGGAAATTGTTTAGTGTTGACGGGAAGCAGAAAAGGCCACGAATATTCGTGCTTCTCCATGTCCTCTAATATTAAGCGACAAACATTCAAATCTGATCGGCTTTCTTTCGATTTTCGTTCTTTTTTGCTTTCTTTTTCAAATTTAGCTGAACCGTTGGCCAGTCGTTTGTTACTCTCTTTTGTCGAGACTGTGTTTGAACTATTGGCAGTTGTGTTCGGAGGAATGGGAGCGCTTTCTATTTGCTTATCTTCAGATGAGTTGGACTTTTTTGATTTTTGTTGCTGAGGCTTCTTTGGCTTTCTTCCACACATGTGACAAATCCATTTGCCTTTTAATGGTCTGAAAAATGATTAAATAATTAAATTGTTGAAACGAAAACGGTTGTGAGGCGACTCACTTGGTCACAGGCGGGTCGAGACAGTTTGGATGGAAAACCTTAACGCAAGAATCACAGTTCAATAACTTTCCTTTCTTACCACAAACCACGCAAACCTTGTCGATAGTATTCTATAAAGCAATATTTAAAAGTAAATTTATTGTATACAAATCTCTATTATCATAAATTAGTAACAGTTTATTAAAAACAAGTTTTATACTATTCAAAGAATCATAACTTACTTTATTTTGACATTCAAAGCAAAACCAGTCCCCATCGGGAATGCTTTCCATTTTAGGTTTAAAGCAATAGGTGTGGTAACCTTTATCGCAACCATCGCAGAGAAGCAGTTGAGCTTCATTCTCACCAGATCCACAAAATTGACAGCTCTTAAATCAATTTCAACGCATAAGTTTAAAATAGTGCTTTTCAAAATTATTTCAAAATAAAACAGAATGACAATAAGAAACAAGAATGAAAATACAAATTATTAGATGATTATGAGATGATTATTACTATATTTGTTATTAATTTAGACATTAATTCGTAGGTTACGTAAGCCCTGCGCTACGATATTGAGATTATATAACATAATCGCAAATTAGTTTTCAGCGAAATCTTTCTAACCTTAACTTAACTTTATATTTGAATCTTAACTTTAAGAAGCAAAACCAGAATCGAGATAATGATAAAGTTTTAATATGGAATTTAAAAATCTAAATTTTTACACTTCATAACTTTAATCTTAACATTCTGCCCATAAGAGTGAAACTATCAAACTTTTAAAAAAACTAAAAACTATTCATTGATTCATATCATAAAACGAAATTAATAATTTTTTAATTTTCTATGAAAATATAGTTAATATTGTTATCTTTGCTAATTCTCTGTTATTATTAATATAATCAGTTTTCATCATTTTTATAAAAATGTAATAAATCCATATTCTTTATATTGTTGACACTCGATAATACATAAAATGTGAGAACAATTTTCTCACGTGTTAATCAAACATCCGCTCGTGTTTTATTAACTCGTGGTTATGTAAGCGTTTGCTTCGCTTCGTGCTTATAATTTTTTCACATTTGTGAGAAATATATTATTATATAGATTTCCTTATAATTTTTTAATCAAACTATATCTTTAACAAAACTGTAATTTACTTAATGTATATTCATTTGACAATTTATGTTTGACAACTTAAAGAGAAACTTCAAGCGGTCAATTGCCTTTCTTTTTTGTCTGGGAAGGGAAGAGGGAGGGGACGACTAATTATATACGGTAGAAAATTCTACCTACAAATATCTGAAAATCTCTTTCAAATATAATAATTATTAGCACTTAGATTTAAATTTATTTGCACACTAAAGGTTTTGAAAGAATATGAAGATTGAAAATACAAAATCCAAACTTACGGCTCGCATAATTGATTTATCCCATGCGATGCAAGTTTCTAAGAAGTGTAAACAGAGAGCTATCTGAGCGCTACATTTGGCTTCCCTGACCGCGTCCCTCCATCGCAAGAGACCACTGGTGGCGTTCTCGTCGGCAGCGTTTTCGTTGAAATCGTCATTCTGTCCCGAATCGGCACTCGTGGAAATTAAAATAGTGTTACTTTTAAATCCTAGCGGAGGTTTAAGATAACGTCTTTCTATCACAGCTTCGAGCGCAAGCAGTCTATCGCGCCCTACTATTACAGGATTATGTTCACCGGATTCCACATTCTTGTATGAGTGATTTAATGAATGAGATTCATTAACTATTAAATTATTATCATCACAATCATTCACATCATTGTCACTTAAATCATTAGATTCTTCGAGTTTCTCATTTGTGGTTTCACTAACAAAAGTAGCTGCGGGTAGAAAATTGATTTTTTCGTTGCAGGATATTCTGGGCGGTGGCTTCCAATTCCTGATTTGCATGCTTGATGTGGCCGTTTTCTCTTCGAGAGCCTCGATCTGCTCCAAAACGGCGATATCGAAGCGAAGAGCAACCTCTTTACACCAACTGCTTTCGGCGCACCCGTCGTGAGGACATCTGGCATTTTCAGGCGCACCGAAAGCACAGTTTTCAGCGATATATCTGTCAACGTCGGTGATGTCCAATTCTGCGACATTGGATTTGCAGGATTGAGAGGCATAAGTTAAGTACTTTGTTAAGTGTTTATGCAATTGGCGTTCCCGAACACCTCTTGCGTGCAGCACTTCGAGCATGATTTTCAATTGTGACGCGTCTGTGATCCTCCACCAGCCCAACTGGTACTCCATCGGTATGTTTTGAGGCCTTTCGAACTGCTGCTCCCTTTGCTGTGCGATTCGCTTTTGCAAAGATGGACAAACATCAACCTCAACATCAGCGAGAGAATCAGTAATGTTAGATTGCTTTGCCATTTGCTCCGTTGATTCACAATTATTTGATTCTAAATTCTGTGACGAATTCAAAGTTGAGGAAGGAGTGCTTTTAGATATAACTGATGAGCCAAATGAAAAGGGAGACGTGTCGGGAGGACACGGACCTCCCGCTAGACTGTGCTGATTAAATAATGAACTAAGTATATGCGGATAGAGAAATGCTTGCATAAATAAATTAGAAGGTAAACCATTCATTAATGATGAGAGCGGAGATTGTTGTAACAATTTGTGTTGTAATGTAATATTTGAATCGTTAACTTTATTTTCAGATTTCTTCTGCTTTGAAGTACTTAATTGCTCACTTTTAATTGATTTAAATGAATCGGAAATAGTTTTATTATCACAAGGCAATCGCGGCAATACACTGAACCAATTTTTGTGGGACTGATTTGCATTAGAAGTGCTTCCATTGCTCACTAAATCCATGCCGAATGGCAATGATAGAGGTAAATGAGAGGATATGACACTATTGGCTGAGCTCGCGTTACTATTGTTGTTCATCATTAATGAATTTAACATGGAAGCGAAAAATGGTGACATCCAAGGAGAATCATTTTGCAGCGATTGAATGTCTGAATTGCTTTGCTCTTCCGTTAAGCGTTTCTTTAAATCTTCTAAACATTCACTATTTTTCGATTCTTTATCTTTTACGTCAACATTTTTAGCGTTTCTGTTATTTACTTTGCTTTTTGAACAATTATTGAAAGACTGGTGAGGCTTAGTATTATTAGAATCACAATTTAAATCAACTTTTTCTTCTGATTTAATATCTTCTTTGTTTGTCAGTGGCTTTTTGCTCGAAGGCAACGCTTCAATTTTAGCTGTTTCTTCTTTTTCACATTTGTTCTCACTGTTAGTACATTCGTCAATATCTTTAGAGTTATCTTCAGCACCAATTAAATTGTTTTGCATTTCTTCAGGTTCGCCGGACTCGATGCCTTCAACAAAAACTCCGCCAGCATTAGGGAGAACCCAAAACCTTCGCCGATACCTATCCTGTCCGAGTGAAGTGACTCTAAACATATTCGAAGCTTTATTCAATTTATTATTCATTTGATTGCATTGTTTGTTTAATTTTTCTATTTTCTTATCGATTTCTTCGTTGCTAACACTCGGCTCTTCGTCAGAATCATTAGCGGGAGTATTATTAACAGCAGTGAGTCCTTCTTCAGCATCGCTTTCGCCACTTTCTTCGTCTGCCATTTCCATTTCGCTCTTTTTATTTTCATCGTTTTGTTCATTTTTCTTCTCTCTCTTTTGTTTAACAATTTTCCACTTTCTTAATTCGCTTTCGTGCACCCATTTATCCCTTCTAAGATTTCCAACGGTTTCAATATTTTCTTCGATTTTCTTAACGATAGTCTGATTACATAATAATTCGTTGCATAAAAAAGCAAGAATTTCAGCCTTTTGAGTGGCGTCGAGAGAGAGAAAAGGACAGGCTTTGTCCAACAGTTTAACCATTCGACTCTCAATTCTTTCATTTTTCGCGTCATCTTTAATCAAACAATCGAATGCAAGAAAGTACAGTCTTAATATTTCAGTGATATTATAATTAGTGATGGGCGCGTCTTTCAATTTCTGTCCCATAACTGTGACAGTATTAGAGGGCACTCCAGGATCTTCAATAGCACACACTAGAAGATGATGAATGACTGACAGCAATTCTTCTTCGGCGCTATCATCCAAATTGAGCAAAGCTAATGTCAGAGTATTAAGTGTTGGAAGACTATCCATATCGAAACCAAGAGTTTCTCCAAAATTGTGCAAAAATTCAAAAACCATTAACGTATCAGCAAATGCTTTACCGGGAAGTTTCAGTCCTGGTATCCGATTAAGTGTAGGTAAGGTTTGTTGATCTTTCAACATCATATCGTCGACTGGCTTTTTTAATTCTTTCAATAATTCTATCTCAAGTCTTTTTCTTTGAATCTTTTTCTCCTGAATGGCTCTTTTTTCAGCTAAAATTTCTTCTTTCTTCTTCTCTTTTTCTTCTTGCTTTTTGTGAGCTTCAAGGGCTCGAACTAACATCATATGCTGACGTCTTCTCTCTCTTTCAAGATCAGCCATAATTAAAAGTTCGCGCCTTCTTTGCATTTCTTGTTCTCGCATTAACTCGACTTGTTGTCGCTTCATTTCTCGCTCCTTTACATAAAGTATATTTAAATTCAAAGTATAAGTCAATTGTTAAGCATAAATACTAATTTACCTGAACTTTTCTCACCATTTCTTCCTGTCTCTGTCGCTCCAATTCTTCGCGTCTTTTTCTACGCGCCTATTTTACGTTCATAAATATAAATATTATTAAAACATAATTCAAGAAATCGTGTCTCAATGACATACTTCCTCAATTTGTTGCGTTTTAGCAATCTTTTCTAATCGCAATAATTCAATTTTTTCAATTCTTTCGTGTTCCTTATAATTCATTTCATGATCTTTAGCTCTTCTCAATTCTTCTAATCTCATTCTCTTTGCATCTCTTGGTATAATAGCTCTGGTCCTCTCAATTATAGCTTTCGAATGAGTATCTTTATTTTGTAATTCTTCACAGAACATAAAATCAGCTTTAATTTTATTCTTTTTATCTAAACCTAGAATTGCATTATGAAATCGTCGTGATTTTCTTATTTCTTCTATACGTGCGCTGACTTCTTGTTCATTTAACAATATCTTAAATAAAATAAAAATAATTAATTATTTAATAAAAACTAAAATATTCATACTTCAGTTCCTTCTCCATGAATCCTTTCAATAAATTCTCCGATATTTACTTTGGAACTAAAGCTAAAATTATCTCGATTTATGTCGGAAATACCATTTTTCGATAAGTACTATTTAAAAATAAAAATAAATTTAATTAGAACTCTATGATAAAAAACATTTAAATAATTAGATATTCATTTCAATGGTTATAATTAATATGAATTTTTAAAAATAAATATCATCTCGTAAATATTCAACTTCTAAACATTACGCTTTATAAGCAATATATATAAAGTGATAAAATTAATTATCTTTCGAATAATTAACTCCTTGTATTTAAATTAACTATTAGGCTATCAGTAAAACTCAGAAATAGCAATAAATAAATAGAAAACTTTAATTTGTGTGTTTCTGATATAAACTTTTTTTTAGTTAACATTTAAAACTTACTCTTAAAATTTCGGGATAATTTTTAATTTTTTTACCACATGGAGTAAAATAAATAACTTCTCCTCTGACACCGGATTTACTGAAACAACGAATTCTTGTTTGACGCCTCCAACTAAGAAAAATTAAAATTTAAAATTTGTAAAAAAATACTATAGTATTATTATTCTAACCCATGTTCTAAAGGGATTCTTATTTCTTTCTCATCGACCGTCAGTTTCGACAAATAAGACCTTTTATCGTGCGAATCGGAAGTTTTATTTCCACTGCATTGAGAATCGGAATCCGAATTAAAATCGTTATCGTTAGACGCGGAATCACTCGCTAAAGAGTCGTTATCATCACTACTCGCAGAGTCATCTCTCAGAGTTAACTCTTGCGCACTATTCAGTTTGGGTTTCAAGTTTTTAATCTCATGCCGAATTTCACTGCCATTAATTCTTTCTGGAAAGATGAGCTGTCCTGTTGAACTTAATGAGGGCCATCCCGGTTGAAGAGGAGTATTTAGCACTGCATATGGATAATGATGTTGAAAGGCACCTGAAGAAGCAGTTTTGCTCAAATTTGAAGAATGAGCTGCCAATGGCTGAGATTGAGGACATAGTGGTGGAGAGAGTGTCGGAGGTCTGCCTCGTTTGCGAGGCTTATTGTCTATAATAGATGCAACAGTGGAGGGAACTATGAGATTAGAATTGCTCGCTAAGATTGATTTTGGTTTACGACCGCGTTTCTTGAATTGATTTAATATATTATAATGAGGGGTATTTATTGTTGTGCTTAAATTATTTATAAGAGATGAACTCGATTTTATTAAAGTCTTGTCTCGACTTTCTCTAAAATCTTCCTTCACATCATTTCTTGACTTTTTCACACATAAATTCAATGGCATACTCGAGTCATCTTCATTACTCATTGTGTGTTTAATACTTTCATGATTGGTATCACATTTTTTAATGACTTCATCACTATGTTTAGAATTCGAGTGAGACAATGCTTGGTGTGCTTGCGATTGCTTAGACTGGCTTGAATTAATAACGCGAGACAATTGGTTGACATCGATCAACCCTTTGATCGACTGTCGTTTCGCATTTCCCTTCAATATCGAAAAATCTTGAACACTAATATTAGACGAATTTTGTAAATTTTGTAGTGTGGGAGGAGTATCATTGCTTGACATCACAACACTGTAAACGGCAATACAATAAATTAGTTGTGTTTTGGTTTATATAATTAACTCAATTCAATACCAATTTATTGGCAGAGACGCGTTTCTCGTATAAACATTGCTGTTATCACTTTGTTTGGAAGAACTTCTTCGAAGTAAATGATCATATAAGAGACTACTCGTGTAATTATGTGCAAATGGTTTCTTGTCTTCACGTTTGGCACCTAAAATCAAAATTAACATTTCGCACTTTTTTTCATATTTCAAAATCAAAAAATTTCAAATAACAGGTTTGAAATCAATGTAAACATAAATGTAAATGCAAATGCAAAATAACGTGCTTCAAAGGAGATAAATGAGTAAAATGCGAATTTGGTCGAAATAAATGATTGAGTAAATTATATTGAAATGTATTGAAATATATTCTCTGCCGCATTCAGATCGATATTAAATAAATCACAAAATGACATTAAAATAGGTAAATGAAATCAAAATAAAAACAGAACAAAACAAGAAAACAAGAGCTTTGATTTATATAATCAAAACGGAGAGCTTGCATGAAATGACATCTCAAAACATTGCAAATGGTTTGACTCACTTCTAATATGTGAAGAATTGATAGAATTGTGAGATATATTGGCATTTGTTGTGCCCGTCCCACCAGAAACGAGATCCACGGGAGACCACAAACTCATTTTAGGCTGACCTGTCTTCCAGTTAACTATTAAACACTATTACATCAGTACTAGAAATGTAATTCTTGTCTCATTGTTAGGCTTCCGAAATAACTTTACTTTATAGTAAATGCTTCTAAGGATACATTTAGCAATTTTATTATGTAATAGCACTGAACTTGTTAGCTATTCCCTCAAAACTGGTAATCAATAATTTATACGAAGCTCTTACAAAAGAAATATAGAAATGAAAAATACGAAATTTCAATACGAGATAATTCGAGCTCAAAGACTAGGTTTCAATCAAACATTTAGCCTGAATGGGACGAAATGAGTGCTACAATATTGGAAAGGTTTTTATGAAAAGTTGAATATTGAAAGCCAATCAAGATATGCAACATTTTGATTGCTCACTACGAAAGCATCAAAACTGTATTGCAAATGACTAACTATTTAGTTATATTGATAGTGAATATATGTTTAACAGTAATGGCATTAGTTTTTTTTAAGTATATGTGCTCTCAAATAATGATAATAAGGAAAAGCGCAGAATCTCTAATGTATATATTACTCAGGAATTATTGATTTTCGTTACAACTAAAACTATATGAGTGTAAATAATACAAGAAGCACCTCTTTCTTGGCTTTGCCATCATTTTCGCACAGCTTTTTTATGGTAGTAGACATATAGTGCACTGCACTGTGTTATACATACTTCCTTCTCGAAGAGCAAGCATTCATTTTAGCGCATAACAAGTTTTTTGCTCATTACTAATAGTGAATTATAGTAAAAAATGACTATAAAGCATAAAAGACACCATCTTTACTAAACATTACGCCAAACATTACCAATTATTATATGCCTATTTCGCCACAACCTATCGCTCGCCGCAATTAATGCACACAATTGCCAATTTCGAAATCAAGATTGAGATCAGTATTAATTCAGTTCAATATAGTTAATCATAGTTAAGCATATAGTTTTAATATTAGCTATAAATCTCGTTAAGGACTATAAAGATTTAATTAATAGTAAACTCAATGCTTAATCACAAAACAATAACCGAATCATAAAATAGATAATCAAAATCGACAATAAGTGAAATGAATGCAAATTGTGGTGCATTTGATGATTGCTTACGACATTTCGATTAACTCACAGACAAGTCGAGCAAATATATGGTCAAACAATTACATATCAATACAATTATGCACTTTTGAATGGCATAAGAGGTGTTCATTCAAGCTTTAAGTAATAGACGAAAATGTAAAATGAGAGCAAAAATATGTCGGATTAATAAGTAATGAAAAGCTGTACGCATTGAATGCGAGAAATGATATACAAAACGTACGAAACGTGTGGCAAATATGATGGCATCAATTCAACCATCACTTCACGTCAATCGAGACCAATGACCACAACAACAGCGAATCACATGTCTGTGTTTACATAGCGATCATTGATTGCCGAGAAAAGTGGTCACAAACGAAAGGTTGGCGACAATGAGAGGCAAAGATGTGGCGCACAACAGATAGCAAGGAATAGCCATTCAATTAAGTTATGCCTCTATTAAAGCGTTAGCGAGCGATACAATCAAATGATGTTGTGTTCAATATAGTGTTGACTCAATTGTTTACATTTAATTGTTGACAACTCTTACCTCATCAACGATTGGCGATTACGGACATTGATTTGGTTAATGAGCACACGTTTCACTCGACCGTCATATCGATGATTGTAATACCAATATTAGCGAACAAGTAGTGAACACACAGATAGAGAAACAGCGAATTTTGACGAAACGAGTTGTAGTTGTCTTTGTTCACCACTATTGCATTGCGTTCATTGCGTTCATTGCGTTGCCGGTCATAGCTATATAAGCAATACAGCAATACTATAGCGTACTATAGACGACTATAGAGGACTATCAATATTACGTTAGCTTCACTTACCATTACTATGGCATTACTATAGCATTTCACTCACACAGCACTCCCTATACTAGTATTGTAGAGTTTATCAGTGTTTAGTAGAGTACTGCTGAGCAAAAGCTCAGCTCAAGTTCATCGTCGGCTTAATGTGTGTTGAGCTCAACTCCATCTCAATTCTTTAAACCAAAAAATTCAGTTCCAGCTCAGTTCAATGTGTTTGACGCTTATCTCTATTCAGCTCTACGTATAGTATTAGATACTGTAACAAAATATAAATAAAACTTTTTTCATTCATATTTGTTTCATCAGAGATATACGAAATTTATATGAAGTTTTGTGAATTATTTTAAACACATATAGTATATTGCAATCCACATATGGATATAATTACATGCAATTGTATTATTTTTAAGCTTTTAAACAGCATATTAAAAGCTTGTTTGATAAGTATATTTATATGATTACAAAATAAAAATAAAATTATTAATTGTTTATTTTTCAAATTAAACAAATACAGTATTTCCTCGGTTTAGTTAACTCGGATTTAGGCAAGTCTTCATTATAGTCAACTGAAATTATTGCCCAAAATGAAAACATATGCAGTTAATGTTACGAAATTCTGATTTAGTCAAACTTCAGTTTAGGCAATATTTCGGTTTAGTGAACCAAATTATTTTATAACTTCCGTAGAAGTGTTTCAGTTTAGTCAAGTATTTCTTTGTAAACCATATGATAATAAAACTATATTTACTTTATACTGACCGACCGACTAATGCTGACAAACTCTATTTTAGGCCCTTTTAGTTAATTATTTTTATTTCTTTGCCAAATATTGAATTGTATGCATTACATCGACACATGACATGAATTTATTAATAATTAAGAAAAATTAGTTTTTTTATAATAAACTTAACAAGTTATCTAAAATTACTCAGTTTTTCTCATCATCTTTGTAATCAAATAACTTCATTAATTATTTTAAACAAATATTGTTATATTTTTAGCTTTATTTATTTATCTATTTTGTAAATTGGTTCGCATTTAGTCAAGTTTCGCTTTAGGCAACTACTGTTGATGCCGAAATGCGTTGCCTAAATCGGGGAATTACTGTATGAATATAATAATTTTTCTAAAAGATGTCGCGACTGACGAACAAACTTGAAGTTATCTATTTTGAGTCTATCGGATGCGATATTTGTGATCACATGAAGCGTGCGTTCAAATTGTGTGTAAATTTACGGTTTGAACAATTTTTAAGTGTTGTCGTAATGAATGTGTTTCAACACTAAAACATCGCGAAACACATTGTCTCACATATGATCGAAGATTCGGTGTAAACGAACGCGATTTACGTGATTAGTAACGACTAATAAATAAATAAATAGCTCACGCGATGGTATGTTTCATATTATTTGTAATTTTGATAAATCGAAAGCATGTTTGAGTTATGCTAACATTGAATTGTTGTTGATTTGATGCCAAAACAGGCGCAATATGTCTCACAAATGGTCACATACGGCGCTCAAGTGGTGCGCCGAGCCTTCACTCGCACTCTCGCACTTCAATTTGCCGGTAATTTGTTTAATACACCTATTGTTAGACCCAATAGAGACCTAATGTTAAAAAGAATCGTTGATATGAACTTCAATGATATGAAGTAATCGATGATATGAACTGATTATTGGGACCAAACATAGAAATACATGTAAATAGGTATCGATAATATGAAGTGTTTGTCATGAACTGTAATACTGATCGATTTAATGTCTAGAAAATGTTTATATTTGTTTGCTAAACAAATATAAACATTTACTGACAAAATGTGGACAATAAAACATGACAAATATGATATAATTACTAAATAGAGTAATGGAATGAACAGAAGTGAGTTATTAAAAGAATACAAATTGAAAATGTATTCAACAAATGGTGAGCAGACCTGAAAGTGATATTTCGGGTGAAGAAGTTGTCTAATGTTTGTATTAATGAAGAAATTAAGAATTTAATGTTTAGAATGATTTATGAAGCGATCCTATTAAGGGATCGTATGAAGTAATTGCCGAAACCAAAGCACTTGATGTGATCCATTGCCGACTTAATGTCATTTATATGATCATTGATTAGTAATCATTTATTTAGTCGTGTAAATAATACCACATACGTCTGTTTGTCCAGATATAGAGTCTATAGTGTTATCATTTTAAACGGGGTTAACCTTAAAATTTTGATTTTAACCTAAGGTTAAGGTTAATGAAAATTTAAACTCATAGGGTTAAAGGTTAATGAATTATTTAACCTGTTAACCTTTGCTCTTCACTAATTTTATGAATCATTATTTTTGGAGCACTTGAAATAATTGTTTATAAAATTTATTATTTAGATGAGCCACTGTTTGCATTGAATTTGCAAAATAATCGATTTGCGAATAGCAATAGTGAATCAAAAATATCAATTAATGAATTAATGGGCGATGGCTTTGTTTGGGCGGTCCAGAAGAGTAAACGAAGTGTTGAGAAGAGACTGATTCGCCGCTTCGGTCATCCCAAATATCCCGATGACTGTGCAATAATTAGGCCAAAAAATACAATTACTGTCTGCGATGCTTGTGGTAATTATCATGAATTTCAAACTCTTTGTGGATTTTGTTACGAAAAAGTAAAACAAGAGACTCTCAAAATACAAGAAGCGATTCGTAATAAGTTTAAGAATACGCCTATCGAACAAGAAGTCGCTGTTGTTTACACTAATGAAAGAAATAATTTCGATGACAACCAATTGAAAGATAAACGCATTGTAGAAATGGATAGGGAAAGACCGCAATGGTTTTCAAAAAATCTGTTATCTAAAACCACTTCGACTAAATGGACGGAAAAGAATGTCATCGAAGCGGATGAACAGCCAAACATAAAACAATAAAATATTATATTTTATTTCAAGAATAATATATTGATTAGTTTTTTAATTAATCAAAATTACAATCATTTCAAGGCCCCAATAAAATTGAGATCGTGTTAGATATAAATTAATTGAATAACAAGTGTTTTCAATAATTTTCTGATATGCCAGCGATTAAAGTTTATGTAATGTTGTAGTTATATATTTAAAGGCACTTAATTGTTTTACAATTAAAATTTGCACTTAAAACTTCAATTAGACTATATTTTTTACGAATAAAATATAACTATCTTAGTCTGATATTGTCTATAGAAAAAAGAAAAAATTTTATGAATTGATAAATAAATTTTTTATGTGCAAATTAAAATTCTTATATAATGTATTTTAAAATATCTATATATATTAAGTTAATAATTAAGAGTATAATTAGGAATATAATAATTTATGGAAAGCCTCCGTATCCGTGATACTCCTCTGGCGGTCGGTTTCCATATTTAGCTCTTCTAATTGCAGCCAACTTTTCTCGCGCTTCGACGAGTTCGCGCTCTTTTTTCAAAATTTCCTCTCTGGCGACGATCTCCTGAGCAATTCCAGGCACTCTTCTCTTACTGATGATTAAGTCCTGTTCTTCTTCGTGTTCGATAGCCTGTTGAGCAGATCGCACCAAATTGTCAGTCGCTTTCTTCACCGCATTACCAGCGGCTTGAAGTCTTCGCATGGCTTGCGAGTCCGACTCGGCTTTCACTTTGCAGGCAACAAGTAATTGTGCGGTAGAACTGGCAACTTGTTTTGCAGCTGATATGAGCTTTTCCTCTGAAGCGTGACCCTGAACTAAGGCATTGGCCGCCTCTACCAAACTATGTGTGGCCGCAGCCACATGTCTGGCAGCAGAGATTAGCCCATCAGACCATTGGCCATCGTCTGACGCATAAAGTGGACGGCCTTCGACTTTGCCGGCGTTAACTAGTTCTCGCTGTGCAGCTGAAGCAGCTCTTACTAGTGCTGCGGTGGCAGCAGTTATAGATTTTGCTGCTTCCAATATAATCTCATCAAAGTTCATGTCCTCGTGAGGCAACTAAATATAGAGTGTTTTAATATTCAATTTTATAAAGCAAATAAAATTGAATTACTTATGAATCATATATTTGACGATTGGTACCATAATCTTCGAGTATATGTCTGATTCTTGGTTGATATAATATTCACAACCAAGAATATCAAACATATCTCAAAGGTATGGTATTTCAAATCAAAAATATAAACGCCAATTCAAAGCAAAACAACTTACTCTAACGCTAGTCCTTCTCGGTTGAAGACTTGCTAACTTCTTCGCGGCGGCGTCAATAGAACTCGCAGCGCCCAACAATTCATTTTCCGCAATAACAGTCGGGTCGTCGGGATCGACCCAATCCGTGCCTTTAAGTAGTTCAGCGCTACTCACAATTTCTGTTACAGAAGTAGCAATAGTTCGCGACATAATAATTAGTTGTTGTTTTCCTTCACCAGTTCCTGGTCTTTGAATTATTTGGTGAACCATTTGCAAAAGTTCTCTATAATGATATGCACAACCTCTGCCCGCATCGAGAGTACGCTCTCGTAATTCTCTAGACTCTGCTGAATAGGCAGCAGATTTGCTCGTGACTAATAAATCATAAATTGCTTTTCTTCCCATATTAGCGGCAACAATCACGTCATCTTGTTTGCCACTATTTCCGGCCGCCACTGAAATAATTTTTAAATTTAATACCAATTTTAAATTCTAAGAAAATTTTAATTACCAGCTTTAGCTGTAGCTAAAGTTACTGGTTTGGTGACTCGAACTAAATCTTCTGGTGAAGCCTTCCTCACAGTAGGCATTTCTCCAGAATCATAAGCGCGTATTTCTTGGCCAATAGCCTCGATGGTAGCCTCGAGAGCTCTCGTGCCTCTTTGGTGCTCGTCTTCAACTGTCTTAACCGTTTTAAGAAGTGATGTCACGTTTGTAACCATTACCTGTGATGCATTTAAACGTGAATACAAATATTTTGCTTTATAACATTTTACGCGTAAGACAAACCTTAGCCGCTTCTTTCAAATACATCATCGCTGGATCGTTAATACTTTTTCCAGAAGCAGTTTTTGTCGCTCCGATTAATTCCCCTAAAGCTGTTGCAACATCTTTGACTGCGTTTAATAGCAAAACTTGGGCCTCAGAATTGTTGGATCCTAATGAAGCGGCACCGAGTTTGACAACTTCTGCCAATTGCATGATAGTAGTGACAGCATTCTGAGCAGCAACTGCTAGCTGTTCCTGACTGGAAGCCGCGCCCGCAACTAAAGTTTTTGTATCCTCAACGAGTGCTTTCGCTGTTTTTAGTATAGCCTCTCTATGATCTGCAAAAGTTTCGTTTTCATTTTCAGAGTTTAATGTACCCGATGTTGCAAACATAATGGTTGTGTCCAAGTCTCCAATAATGCCGAGCACAGTAGCGGCAGCGTTGATGCACGCTTGAGTGCCTCGTGATCCGGCTTGAAGTGCGGCCAAAACATACGATACTTTTTCTGAAACTAGTTTTGCGTTATCCGCTAAATCGCGCTGACTATAGGTATCGCCGGGATTGCTCTGACACGCGCCCGCAGACTTGGTTATATCAATGCAAGCCGTTCCGAGTTCTTGAACACTGCTCTTAATTCTATTTGCAATCTAAAGTCCGAAGCCATTCGGTGTTATATATATATTTAAGAAAATACTGTAATAAATGATTTACCTCGACATTACTTGTAGCGCTTGCAACTCCATTCACATCATTAGTAAGATTGGCGTAGTTATGAGAAAGACTCGCAGCCAACGGACCCAATTGTGCGACTTGTGTCGTTGATTTGCCCACCTTTTAATTAATTTAATTTATTAAATTATTAAATTGCATGTTTTGATTATAGATTAGTAATGAAAATGAATGAAAAGCTTCAATATTACCATGTCTTGGGCAATCCTAGCAATTTCTTTGGCACAGTTAACCATTCGTGTCTGGTAATCAACATAAGTTGAAGCTCCAGGAGATACGGAAGCTGTAGATGAGTAATAACTTCTTTCTTCTATCCTAGTTATTGATTTAGTAATAGATTCAATAATTCCAGTCACTTGTCCGGCCTCTGAAGCAGCAGATTCGAGAGTTTGCAGTAAATCTTGAAGAGATTCTTTCATCGCATCACTCGAGTCGTCTATCTCTGCGTGTACTGACGTGGCTTTAGAATTGCCTCCGCACTCCTTAACTGAATAAATCAATTGTAGGCCACATTCAGTGATTGTTTTCGTTTGATCTAGAAGTACCATTTGTTGCTTTGAATTTTGCGTTTTAGAGGCGCAACCGATTGAGTTTTGAACAAGTGGATCAAAATAGGAACATAATTGTGTGACTGCATGACCTAACTTTTCGGCCTCGGCTTTACCCGAAACTCTCACTGCATCGATATGTTCGAAAATTTCACTCGCAGACTGCATCGTCGCCTCTCTAAAACCTTTGAGTGTATTATCTTTTCGCGATTCAAGACTCTGACTAATGATATTGAGTGACGACTGATCCAATTCTCTTATACAAGCGCTTAGTTTTTCAATGGCTTCGTCGCATTCCTTTTGTCCGGGAGAGGCATCTTTGATCGAAGTGACCAATCTTTTAATAGAGTCGCTTACATTCTTGCTATGGTTGGCGAGAGTCTGCCAACCGGGAGGGTCTTTAGGATTTAGAGCTAATGACTTGGCAGCCATTATCATATTGCACGACGCATCGATTATTGCTTTACCATAAGAAGTAATAGGTTCTTGAGATGCTCTCGCTTTTGCACTTATTTTAGCAGGAATTGGCGCAAAATCTGGTGAACTCGCAAATATTGTTAGATTTTCAACAGCTTCGAGCAATGGTCTGGTGGCTGACGCGCAGTTTTGATGGTTGCGCTCTGACTGTGGGTCTTGATCTAACGCTTTGATTTCTTTGACTAAACTGGCGGTTGCGTTGGCGACGTCTTTAGCTGACTGAACGAAATGACGTTTCGCCACAGGATTTGAAGTTTTAGAAGACGCAACTCTGCAGGAGTTGCAAAGCGCTGACGTATGCTTTGCTATAACAGTAGCGGCTGATAGTATTTGCTGTTGATTTGATGATCGTGTCGATAATTGCTGACACGCTAATTGTATCGCTTCACTCGCCTTATGAAAAGCGTTTATGTCAACAAGTCCTGCACGACCGGCAACGCTGGTCGAATCGGAAGCGCCCACTAAATACGCCGCCTGAGCGCCAGCTTCTAATAAACCGCAAACCGATTCAGAAGCCTCGCGAACCGATTCGCCAAATTCTTGATGTTCGTTTCGCTTGGCGTGGTTCGCAATGCCAGTCATAGCATCGCCGAGTCTGCGACTTCTATCAGTTACAACTTCCAGACATTCGAAATAAGTGGAATCATTGATTGGTTCGCTGGGCTGTTCGAGAAGAGAGCGCATCATTTGGATGTTCCTAATGGCCGAATCGCACTCCTTCTGTCCCGGAGCGCTAGACGTGCACACGTTTATTAGGTTATTGATGCTATCAGTTACTGATCGTGCGGCTGATGTCAATTGATTCCTAGCATTTGGAGCATTTGGATCAGCAGAGACTGATTTTGCAGTAACCAGTAATTTGCTCGAAGATATGGATAAGGTTTTAAGACTCGACAACATCTGCGAACGTACATCAGTATCTCTGGTCTGTCCAGAAATTTCTATTCCACAAGTAAATAATGAACTGAATGCTGAACTAAATTGCTTGGAAGAAGTCGCCAATTGACTCGGACCTCGAGAACCCTCGACCACATCAGATGCCGCTTCATTCAATTTTGTTGCGGCAATTGTTAAACTTGTTTGTAATTCACTATACGATTTACTCGAAATGGGCAAATCTTTGTTAATTAGTTGACTCGCATCTGTTATACTGCGAATAGAATCGTCGACATCGCGCTGACCGGGAAGACAATTGACGCAATTGTTAAGAGCATTGGACACACCTTTGGCCACTTGAGTGAGTCTCTGTTGCCGTTCTCTGTCGTGTGGATTATGTAAAGCCCATTTGGTTTCTTCGAACAATTCGATTGATTTTTCCAATACTTCTCTCGCGTTATCAATGACTCTCATTTGAACATCCCTTTCAGTAGAAGTGGCGGCAACTCCTCGAACAGCTCGCGTCAAATTTTTTAATGAATTAGATGTGTCTCTTCCGGCAATTCCAGTGAAATTTTCGTTGCCCTGAGAGGCGGCGGTAAGTAATTGAGCCATTGATGAACCAACTGATTTGCAACTTGAACTTAGTTGCGAAGAGCAATATTCTAAATTTTCTCCGGGAAGAGGCTTTAATTGATATTTAATGGCAGCTTTTCTGCATTCAGCGAGTTCTCTGTCTAATTCCCTGATCGATTCGATAGAAGCGTCAATTTCCATGGAAGAACTGCACGCTTCTTGAGCTTTGCTAATATTGGTTCTTAATTCGGTAAGAGCTTCAGCCAATTGTTGGGTCGATTGCGTCAATTGTATTGAACAAGACTGATCTGTGATTGTGGGCACAGCAGACTTGGACGTACTCACTAAACGAGAGGCGGGATATACTAATAATTCGCACGAATTTATTAATTGCAAATGCCTGCTAGAATTGTCGGGTTCATTCTGAGTGCCTTTAATTCCCTGAACAACTTTAGGAATGATATCAGTTACTTCTCTGCAAATCATATTTAGTTCTTCTTGAATCATATCGTTGTTATTATAAGGAGCGCATCCGTGAGCGGCAGCAATGTTTTGAGTGGCCATTGCGGTCGTGTGTTTGGCTGATATTTCCAGACGAGATATTACTTTACGCCTCAAAGCATTACTCGCAGCAGTGTTTGTTGCAGTTCTCAAGTCCTCGGCGGCACGTTTTAAGGCCGCCTGTGAATCGGAATCGTGCGGATTAGTGGCACAACCCTTTGCCGCTTCGACCAGCCTTGAAGTGGCATCGGCTAACACTTTAGCGGCCGCGAGCAAACGTTTCTGAATTTCCGAGTCAGGTTGAGTCTCTGCCTGCCCTTTAATGTTGTGAATCAATTGCGCAGTTGCTTGTGCTAGAATTTTTGCTTGTCGTACCATTTCTGTGGCGTCACCAGTGCTGCTAAAGAGGCGATCTGTAGCGTCGAGAATCGTATCGACGGCTCCGTCGTGTTCCGTCGTTCTGCGTGCGCGCCCATCGCTCAATGTTCTCACGTGATTAAGCAAATTATTTAGCGCTTGAGTGACATCAGCCGCAGCCGCACGCAAGTCTCCGATCAAAACGTCGTCTTGAATCGAATCTTGACATACTCTTACAATATTTTCGACTGCTTTTGCAACTTCTTTGGCAGCGTCTATGATCTGCCGCTGACAATTGGGATTAGAAATAGTGGGCGCAACAACTTTGGCACAGGCAACCAATTGGGACGTCGCTAACGCGCATTGTGTCGCTGAGCTTATAACCCGATTTTGAGCCGCTTGATCGTCACATCTCGAGGCCACATCCTTCGCCTTTAGCACCAGAGCTGCGGCCGCATTCGCTACTGGCTTTGAAAGGCTCAGTAATAAATCAGACGCTTCTTTATCTATTTCATCTTCTTCGCCAATAGTATATAATAAATTAGTGGTGGCCTCCCCTACTTTGCTCGCAGCATTCAATAAGTTCTGTCGCGGAGCCTTTGTTGCGGGCTCAGCAGCTTTTAGTAATTCTGAAAATGCATTGCACAGACTTCGAGCCGCATCTATTAGACGCTCTCCTTTGTCGTCGTCTTCCATTAAGGCTGCGATCACTTTGACATCGCGTGACATTTCTGGTAAATTTGTCGTAATAGTATGGATAGCGGCACCCAATGCCGGATGGTCTAAGTCTTCTTCTGGTCCAGAAGTCAATGTAATAACTTGAGCGGTGGCAGCGTTTAAGGCAGCCATTTGGGAAGACACGGTTTCTTTTTTAGAGTCCAATTGATTTTGCTTCCAACCCAAGTCAGGCCCGTATTCCGGTATTCTTGCTTTAGTTTCCAGTTCTTTAAGTGCTTTTTGAACCGCGTCCTGACCCACACCAATGGTTGACAGCAAAGCAGTTTGAGGTTCAGAGAGTCCAGTTGAGTGAAATTTCGGGTGTTGTGCTGAGGCTCGCGGCGAATGTTCGACGTGCGCCACTCCGGTGTGTGTCGGCATTTGTTGTTCAGGCATTTGACTCATTGTTATAGATTGAGGTCCATTAGCGCCCGGTCGTGATATGGCAGGTATGGCGATATTTTCGATGCGAGGCAGTGAAGGCTTCTGTGCGGGTTGATGTTGCAGTATTGTTGCTTTGGACGGAGATATGCTGTCTTCAACCATAGTTGAGCCTTCATCTCCTTCAATACCGAAGTGATCCTTAGCTTTCTTCCTCTTTAGAATAATATCTATATATCCAGCGATGAGTTGAGAAATCTGCTCTCCTTCAGTGGTTTGAACGGAATAATACGAATCAGAATAGTCTCCAAAATCCAAAGTAAAACTATTAGGAGAAGCAGCCCATCGTTTCACAGTCGTAAGAGGCCATGTTTTCATTATCTCTTTAGTTTTTTCGTCTAAACGTAATACGCTATCTTTAGTGACCCCAAGCAAACGGGGAACGAGTTTATTTTTGCCTTTCATTTTCTCTTTAACCAAGAAAAAGGTAACGCCATAAGTCTTCAGCGAACGAGCCATCGCTACATATTTGACTTTAGCTTCCAATTCACTCTCTCCGATATGCTTTCTATGTTCAGAAAAAAGTTTTTTCTCTATTCCTTTATGCTTAGAATAATCTTTAGGCAAAAACTCTTTAAGATCAAGAAAGCCTGATTTATGTTTGCTTTCTATATGGTCGCCAAATTGAATTTGACACTGAATTCCAGCGAAATGACACGCTTCATCTACCGTTACGGGATGTGTGCCCGCTATTATGGCGTCTCTCGCCTGAACATAAAGCAAATTCAATTGTACGGGATCTCTAGAATCTATGTTTTGGTCAGAAAAGAAAAACTTTCTTCTCAGCAGCAAAGTCTCTTCCTCGTCAATGCCCTGTTCGCGCAATGTTTTTGAGTGGTCCACCCAATTCAGGTCATCATCAGTTTTTAACTTTTTCTTTAACTGTTCCATTTTCGAGTCTATAGTTTTATCTTTGTCCTTATCCTTTCTTCTACCTAACGTTAAAGTGCCAGTCGATGACAACGTTCCGTCTCTCAATTCCTCGGGAAATTCGCGAACTAACGAATACTCGTCATGATTTGTAATTCCTAATTAAGCCGATATTATACAATATAATTCACTGCTTGTATTTGTCTGTTTAATTTAAAAATACCGATTTTCGTGCAAACGACAACCATTAAGTTAGAAACTGGTTGACTGTCGTCAACTAAAACTGTTTTAACGCTCCCGTCAAGCATTCTCACTCTAAGTGTTCTCATTTTTCTTCTATATTCGAGTAAATCCTAGAAATATATCAATTTATTAATTTAATAAACTAAATGGAATGCATTGAAGGGATAAGAATAGTGATGGATAGCTAGCCCTACACCATAAAGAAACTTTTATTCATACATATGAGTCACAAACTGATCGATAATGTCGAGTAAGTGAGACTAAAGTAATATTTACGCATTTTATTAAATTGAAACATAATATTGTGCTGCATTCAAAATAATCCAATAATATCTGTCTTTTCCATTACATATTCAATCATTTACAACGAATTAACAATATTTTTACAACATATACTCTATTTTAAAAATTAAATTAAAAAATTGTAAATTATAAAACTCACTCCATTACGCAGCAGATAATACTCGAGCGAACGCGCCGGTTCTAACCAAACGCCTTTCTTCGGGTCTTCGTCAGTAAGAAAAAGTCCATAATCTTTCGCTATAATTAGTAACACAACAGTTAGATTTAAATAATATTTAAATAATAGTGAATAATTTAATTTATAATTTTTTGATTTACATAATTGAAAATATGAAAATATGAAGAGTAATCATAATGAAAATCTTTAATAATTCATATTATCAAAAACAATAACACAGATAAACTAAAATTGTAACGAAATAATTGAAATTACAGTCTTGATATAAATTTACAGAAATGTAAAAAATTTAAAATTTATCATTTTATAATAATAAATAAAACATTTTAAAACACAAAATTCGATATTTTAAAACATTTGAAAAATTATTTATTAAAACCAATTATCGATATATTTTAAAGTCTATTAAAATAATCATTCAAATTTATTATCCATGTTTGCTTGATTTAAGAAAATAGCAATGAATGTCAAATGAAAATCTGTGGCAAATGAATGACAAGCGCTCGACTTTCAATTATTTTTACGATAATAAGAATTTCAGAATTAACTTTTTTTGGCACATTACTCGAACCAGAATATGTTCAAAAAATATAAATACTCTTAGGAGGGAAAGCCACTAAAAATATGGTCATCTGTCCTCTACTTGCTTAGAGCCATAAATTTCAATTAAATGCGATTTCCGCAAAGAGGTGCCAAAGGGTATCGTTGATAAACGAGTTAGTCTTATGTCATTTGTCAGTAAACCAAAAGTACATTCATTATGCATTTTAATGATAATATATTTATTTCACAAAATATCTATAACTTTAAAATTTTAAAAGCTAAGAATTAACTAAATTTTATATTAATTAAGTTAAAGTTAAAGCATTATTTTAATTATCACATCTGCACTCATTAATGCTATATTTGTTAAAATACCAATTTGGTAATATATTGGCTTTGATCCAAATTTCATATTCTCCTTTATTAATTAAATTAAATTTATTTGTCACTCTATTTTTATTATATTCTGAATATGATGCATGTATAATGTTTATAATATACTTTTAAGTAGGGTGCGTGTGCTCAACCAATTGCCTGTTTCTTATTTTATCGAAATTTTTCTTCTTAACTAAATACTAGTTCAAAACACGCAAAAAAACATGTTATTCGAGCCCTATTTATAAATGCCATAAAAAGCAATTTTGCCATTTTTGCCTATTTTGTTACTATTTGACAATTATGTGTTCGAGAGATCATTTAATAACGTAACAAATGTTCATTAAAAATGTTGATAAAAATACATTTTATAGACAAATTTTAAAATACGGAAACGAAAAAAGCGATTGCCTGACAAAAAATTAATATTATGAGTTTTAATAATAAAATAAAATAATAAAATTTATATTAATTTTATTTTGTTTATTAGTTGTTTTTAATTAAGAGTATTTTTTTAAAAAATAAATTAATATTTATTTAACCAAGTTTTAAGAAACATTAATATTAACATTAATATCTATTCTCTGTCTTTCAAACTTATGTCTTTAAGTTTAAGTCCATTTTAAGCGTTTTTAGCTTATTTTGTTTTTGGCAAAAGCAAGCTTATGGATTTGAGATGTCCGTCTGTCTGTCTGTGGGGGGGGGGGGGGGGGGGGGGGGGGGGGGGGGGGGGGGGGGGGGGGGG